>JABEEO010000251.1:0-43275 GCA_013364945.1 Fusarium tupiense
CTCACATCTACCAGCACAAGCCGGCTTGTGCTGGTAGATGTGAGTATGGTGTATAATGGAGAGTGCTTCTATGACGATTGACTTACGCCCTTGGTTGTGAGGGGCTCAGCGGGAGCGACCTTGCTTCGGAACTCACCCTGTTGGGGAGTAGCAGACTCGGGGTTCATAGACATGATGATTGTGTTGTTTGTGAAGTGTTTGAAGATAAGTGTTCAATTGAGCCTTTCCCTAGGTATTTGTGTATGATCACAGAAGAATTGTGAGAATGAAGAGGATAAAAGTTTTGTCTTACACGCTACAAGGCTACATATAAAGCACCGTGATGCTACATCTACACATTTATGATGTCAACATCTTCATCGTCGCCATGACATCACTCATTGCACGTCGCACGAGATCTTAACCTCATTAATACAATCTACATCGTGTATGTTGAAGAAATTACTGTATATAGACTCTGTTCGAGGCGAAATCGATCGATAAAGATATTCAGTGGATGGGATATGTGGAGCGGACGTCGGAGGTTTGCTCCGCGTGAGGGCTCGTTGGTTGGTATTGTGGAGGAAGGCCCTTGTATACAACGTCATATGTCCTTGGCTTGTAGGGAAAACGGGCGAGTTTTCCGTGTATGCTTACTTGTGTGATGCCGGGTTTGAGATGAAGATGTGAAGATTTGCCTCAAGGCTAGCTGGTGTTAATGAGAGAGCCGGTCACATGAGCGGGTTTCTTCAAGGTATTGGGCGGATAGATGGTAGCAAGGTCGCGTGTTGTGTTTCCTTGTACCTTGAGTCGGTGCATGATCTAGATCTCATTGACGATCGGGAGAGGCAATTGTGATTGGTGGTTTGTATGTTGGTGATGCTTAAATTGATGTTGTTGACAGCTAGCCAATTAGAAGAAGCTTCTTACGACGACAACCATGAAGCTAGAACTCGGTGATGATGCGTGCAATGCCACTGCCGAGTGTTTCTCATTTCATGAAATCACGTAGCACACATGCGCTCCATGAAGTCAAGTATGTTGCAACAGTCTTGCAAGACGTCCCAGCCCTCAGGCTCGGACAGACGCTGAGAGGATGCGATTCGTCGAATTGCAAGTCGTTCAGGCTCTATTAGGCTTTAGTCGAGCCGCTCCTCTCTATTTAAAGCCATGACATCTGCTGGAGGGTCTTGTGCGGTCTGAACACAAAGTTCACAGGCTGCTGAGGCCACGTCTTGGAGATGAGGATGGCCATGTGGCGTCTACGAGAGTGCGGTAAGCAATGAGCAACTATTTCTACCTTATGCAAGGACAGCCAATCGTGTTATTCGTGCAGGAGGCTTGAGTGTACATACTACGGCTGGCAAGTGTCGATTGAGCGATGCGAGCATTGAGGAACAGATATGATGTACTGGGAACGCCCTTGCAGGTAGTATTTGATGCGCAATGGAAGCCTGAGGCAATGAGACAGGCCGAAAAGGGTTTGCAACATGGCTTGGGAGGGATTTGTGGTGCCTCCGACAATGGACGGCGCAATGGTTCTTGGTTGTCAAGATATCACAGTTAATGGTACAACTTCACAGCTTCCAAAGCTCAGCCTCTGATCGGGCATGACAATGAGGAGCCATGTAGTCAACCAAACAAATTGCGCAAAAAGACCAGTCGACAGTCTACCATAGCATAGCCCAATAAACATTACTTCATCAAGCTGGCGTTGTTCGCCTACCTACACTGAACATCATGTTGTTCCGTTGAAGCCACTTACCCTGCATCTTTCACCAGCGCCATAACAAGAACTTTCAAAACGCCCAAAGCAAAGCCAGCCAGCTATTTCAAGCAAGCCCCTCAGCTGTCAAGGGATGCAATATTGGGTACTTTGACGTCAATGCAAGACATTTTGGCAGTTTGTGCACCTCTAGCTTGCGCCTTGATGATGATGTACATATTAATCGTGTAACGTTCCACGGCAGCCTCTCATACAGCTGAGTCGCGACCAAGACTCACTCATCAGCATCTAAATCAAGGGATTCCGTCTTCAACCGGAGATGGCTTTTTTTACGAACCTCGGTCTCAGAAATAGGGGTCTCGATCTTCCCATTCCTCAAATGTCATTTCCTTTTTTTAAGCCTCAAGCTCAAGGGTCCATGGCTAATTCCATTTTCAGCCACCAGCGACCATTTTGAGTCACGAGCATACCACCAATTCAGCCTTAAAGCGACCGACAGCTGCAATTTGCTGACAGGTCCGGCGCTGAGACCATTTAATTGTTAGGCGTCTTTCTGCTGACAGGGTGCCAGAAATTGGTCTTGGTCAAATCTTGTGGGGTTTTTGTTGTACAAATCGTCGATGAGCAGTTAGCGAATTCTTATCGGCTGAAGCACAGAGCTTTTTGATCGACCAACGGTGTCGCATAAAAAGCCTCTCTCAGGCGAGAAGATCGCCGATAAACAAACAATGTCGCACCAGGGAGACAAGTAAAACTGGGAAGAATACTGGGGTCACAGAGGATCCTTTAATCTGCCAATCGTGGTACATACATAAACAAGATATCGAAAAGACAAGAGTTTTCCGTTAATTTTCTGTGATTAGATTTGCGACAATAGCACTGAGAAGCTGGTTAATATGATGGCGTGTTGGTGGTAGCTGTGCCGCTGGTGATGAGGAGGGCGATAAATTAATATTATGGCGACGCCACAAGTTGAGACCCGTCTTGCATCAATCAATTGCGGCTGCCATCTTGGCTGCATTCATCTCCAGCCTCATGACTTTCAGACATTTCTGTTTCTGTTTCTGTTTGTTTTGGTTGATCACTGGATAGTCACAGCTGAATCCTCAGTGATTCTCATCGTCTCTCCCTTCTCTGTAACCCTCGAGGTTCCATGTTGATCGTCAATCGACAGGCTAGAGTGGTATTTTACAGGGGGATATAATCGAGACCCAACTGTGCCATGTTCGTACAGGACTGACCCTCGTCGCTTGTTTGAGTTTTACGATGAGGCCATTGTTTAGCAAATTAAGAATTGGTTGATCGATTTGGGGTTTACGTGGTCATTCCTGTATAATACGAAGTAACTTAAGTGAGTTTCGGGATATACGGCGATTAAACTAACTAGAACAAAGAAGTTCGCCCTGGACTGAGACAGTTTCCGAATATAGATCAAGGTTCTGAGGACGCGCAACGCACGCATCCATCCATTATGGGAAGATGGAGTTGGCTTGACCAAGTCAAGACAAGTTCAACCCCGTGTTGATGATCTCACACACCACTAGAGGATTTTCCAACCTCGTGTCTGCCGTTGCACCCGTTTTGAAGGAGGCTGTGCACGAACTGATGATTGTAGCAAATATTTGCAATTGCTATTGAGTCTCATGCGGAATGAACAATATTAATGACATTTTTGTTAATTTGCAATACAATATCTCTCTCGTATTATCGACATGGTAATGCTCTCTCTTGGCCCTGGTTCCAGAACATCTGCGTCACGGGTCCCGCCTTGGCCGGATTACTAGGGGCCGGTTGCCGGGGAGTCCAGGGCGGAACACCCACTAAAATGGGAAATTCCAGGTTATCGGTCCGCATCCGGTGTGGCTAGTGGCTACCTGCCCCCCTCATTCGCTCCTTCCAACTGGGCCGTTACAGTTGTAACAGCGATTCATTGACTTTTGGCTCTCTTGGCTTGGCTGAGCTCTTTCTACTCTTGTCCTCGTCACTCCATCTTTTTTCCCTCTCTTCAGCTCCATCTCTCGCAATAACAAGGCAGACAGAAAGAAAGACTCGCTCGGGTCGGTCGGTCTCTTTATTCCACTCGCTCAACTTGTTTGTTCCTGTTCCTGTTCCTTGCGCTTCTCCAACTCTCTCGTTTCAACTGCAAATTATATCTCGCCGATTGATCCACCTTCTTCCAAGGCGATCCCCTTGAGGCGGCGCGCCCGCTGCTGGCATCATCGATCCTCTTGGCAGTGCCTGCTCTCGAGTTGTTGCAGCCACCTTATCGCTATCTTTATCACTGTCACACTGCTTGAACCTGCCTGCGTGCTCCTCCGCCTGGATCCAGATTTAATATCCAACCAATACCCACACAATGCAGAACTACCACGGGGATCCTTACGAGAGCGAACCGCTCGACTCTCATAATCGCTACGATTCCTCTCCCAGAAGACCCATCCCTCCTCCCCATAGTTATTCACCTTCGGCTGCCCACTACGACGCTCCCCCGAGATCAAACCACCCAAGCGCACATCCCGATTCTTCATACAGCCGTGTACAAGGTGGCTACGACGACTACTCCTCTCACGGTCGCCCAGTATCGCCTTCGCCGTACGCTGGATCCGCTGGATACGACAGTCCTCGTCGACCATCGCCTCAACAAAACGACCACGGTTATTACGGCAACCAAGGCTACAATAACTACGGAGGTGGCGGCGGCGGACATATGGGGTATGATCATCCAAACTCCCATACTACCCCGGGCGCAGACAATTTTGGAATGTCTGCAGCTGGTGGTATGACGGGAATTGCTGTTAACGTTGCTGACCGTAATCCTCGCTATAGCGGAATAGGCGCAATGGAACACTCTAACTTGCCCCCGCCTCCATCGCGGACTCAGCAAAACCCTTACGGCGGAAATGGAGGTTACGGCCACGGCTACGATTCTCCTCGGGGGCCACCGTCGGCTGCGACATCTCACTTCAACGGTAGCGATCCCTACATCGATAATCCATATCCCGGATACACGAATTCGCGGCACGGCAGCGACAATCTTGGTGTAGTGAATCCTAATGATATTATTGACGATGGAGACGACGGACTTGTGTATGGGAAAAGCCAAAGGAACTCAATGCTTAGCCTTTCCAACTCCGACCGTGCGAAGAGGGGTGCTTCTGCGACCGCTGCTGCGGTTGGAGGTGGTGCGGCTGCTGGCGGCCTTTTGGGTGGACGAGGTTAGTATTCGTCGGCCAAGTATGCGCATTCGCTAATTAGGTACAGGCGGAAGCTACGAGATGAATGGGGCACGGGAAAAGCCTTACGGCTATGGCTCAGACGATAAGGATACTGGGAGGAGTAAGAGGTGCAAGTGGCTCATCATCGTCGTGGTGTTCCTCGTTATCGTTGGCGCTATTGTTGGTGGTGTCGTTGGCAGTATGGTGAACAATGGCAAGCACGAAGACAGTGAAGCGAGTTCGGGAGAGTCAGCTAAGGACGACGCCGCGAAGAACGGCGATCTTGGCAAAAACAGCGCAGAGATCAAGAAGCTTCTTAACAACCCCGACCTCCACAGAGTCTTTCCCGGCATGGACTACACCCCTCTCAACTCGCAGTACCCCGACTGTATGCATAATCCACCTTCTCAGAACAACATCACTCGCGACACGGCCATTCTGGGTCAGCTTACCAACAAGATTCGATTGTACGGAACCGATTGCAACCAGACGCAGATGTTGATCCATGCTCTCGACCGATTGGAACTCAAGGATACCAAGATCTGGATGGGTGTTTGGCTTGACAAGAACGAGACAACCAACGATCGACAGATGGCACAAATGTGGGACATTCTAGATGAGTATGGTGAGGATCCCTTTGAGGGTATCATCATTGCCAATGAAATCCTCTTCCGTAAGGAGATGAACATCACCGCATTGGCCGATATCTTGGACGATACCCGCACCAAGCTCGACAAGAAGGGCATTAAGCTCCCTGTTGCTACCTCTGATTTGGGCGACGACTGGACATCTGAGCTCGCGACGGATAGTGACTATATCATGGCCAACATCCATCCCTTCTTTGCCGGAGTGACGGCATCTGAGGCTGCCGGTTGGACCTATGACTTCTGGAACAATAACAACAAACAATTCTGGAAGTCGGACACGAAGAAGAACATCATTTCGGAGACAGGCTGGCCTACCGGAGGCGGCACCGACTGTGGCTCAGCCACAACATGTACCGAGGGATCAGTTGCCGGCATTGACGAGCTCAACACCTTCATGGACGATTGGGTTTGCCAATCTCTCAAGAACGGTACCAACTACTTCTGGTTTGAGGCATTTGACGAGCCTTGGAAGGAGAGGTACAACACCAAGGGCAAGGAGTGGGAAGACAAATGGGGTCTGTTGACATCGGACCGCGAGCTCAAGAAGGGAGTCAAGATTCCCGACTGCGACGGCAAGACGATCCAGGACTACAGCATGTTTTCCTCATAAACGACTCGATGCATTCACGATATTGCTCAGCGGCGATTGATGTCTGAGTTGATGTCAGCTCTGCGGATGCGAGGGCATGCATTGGATATGTAACCATGATCACCTCAACAATCAGCATTTAATGTCTTATCACGGACCGGAGTTACGGAGTTATTAGGGAAAACAGGTAAAATGTTATGCCCTTTATATGTGTTTTTTTTTGTTTCGGGTACGCCTGGCATGATTGTTTTGTAGACGATGGAAATGGAAGGCTGGCTCATTGTGACGATTCGCATTGCGAGAGTATATAGTTGATGGAGGAACGCAGGACAAGCAATACAAGGATTGGCCCTGACTGACGTGTGATTCAATGGATTGATCTGTGACGTGAAGTATTGATATTTGTTGAAATCAATTGATCATTGAAGTACCTAATTGATGGGTATCTTGCCCGTAGGCGCTGCATATTCGTGTCGTCGTCAGTCGTTACAAGGGTAAATGGTCAAGCAAGATGTATATAACGTGCTTCGATGCGCCCATCCCAAGCACTCATCCCAAGCAATTTGCCCAAGTATTTATTCCTAGCAACCATGGCATTAACCAGCCTCATAAAAACTCCTCGTCTCCGTCTCCCAGCGCAAGCCTCAATTGCCAGGCTGATACGTCCCATCCCCTTCCTCATCCATTCCCTGCGCCTGGCTTCTAGGCGTGAGAGGTCCCTGGTGCGGATAGGCGACGGCGGCCAAGCCCTCGATCCCCTCAACGGGGTAGTGGAACATGCCTGGAGGGACAGAAGCCGACTTTCTCATGTCTGCGTTCACCATGTCAATCGTCCCAGCCTTATATATGTCGCGCTCACGAGTGACCTTGCCGAGGTCATGAGTGACCTTGTCGAGTCTGCGTTCGAGAGTGGCGATTCGTTTGGCGTACTCCCGGAGGGTGTTGATGACTTTGTTCATGTCTTCTCGTAGTTCCTCATCGCTGTTCGGGATAGAGAAGTCGAAATCCGGTGGGGAGACTCGAGCTTGAGGCTGAGGAATCGGGTGGACGTTGAAGGGACCTGGATTGCCATTGTAAGGACCTTGGTTTCCGTTGAAGGGACCCGGGTTTGCAGGATACACATTCTGCGGCGCATTGAAGGCAGGGCCATTGTTCATATACGGCATCGGATTGGGAGCAGGGGCTGGACCAGCCATACGAGCAGTCGCGAGAAGACGGCCAGTGACTTCGCGCTGAAGATGAAGGGTCACCATGGCGTCGATGTCAGTTCCGCAGGGGGCCTTGCCGAGCTTCTGTCTACCGGTCGTTAGTCTTAGTGAAGCAGTACAGTTGGGGAGAGGCGGTTAATGTTACCTCTTGTGCATGAGAGCGTCACATGCATCTTCGAGAAAAGAGCGCTTGAGTCTTTCGTCGGCCCAGATGTACTCGTGCTTGCGAGTTGCGCGATCGCAGACCTGCCAGAGGGCTTGGTACTCCGCGTCGCGGGCGGCTTTGTCAGCCTTTGACTCATGGCATGGAGACGCCATTGTGATTGAGAGTCGTTGGCAGCTTGAGTTGTAGAATCCTTGAAGGATGTTTGATGTAGATGACTGAGCTTTGTAAGTTGGATGAAGGTTGCTGAGAAGAGACGGAATTTATATGAGAGAGATGGAAGAGGCTGTGAATCACTGCGCGATGCGCCTTTAGACGAGACTTGTAAAAGAGAGTGGAATGTTTAGGAGATGTTATGGCGGGTTAGAGGAATAGCGGCAAGTTTTGAGGAGAAGTAGGGAAAGATTGAGAAATTGGGTAAATGTTAGTGGAGATGATGAGGATGTTAGAGAACTTTTGGTGGTGGATTGAAGAGATATGATGAGTTGAGATGAACTTGACAAAGAAAGGAATTGAAGGGACTTACTAGAAAGGTCAAGGCCTTTGAAGTGAAGGCGCGCGACGATGCTGATGCTGATGTTGATGATGTAGGTGTAGATGGAGTTGTTGATCAATTGAGGTTGATGATGAAAGGTCGGGGTGAGGATGAAGGGTTGCGTTGAAGAAGATGAAGAAGAAGATGAAGGAGAGGAAAGACAGGCGAAGGACTAAATTAAAAAGCCAATGGAAATGGTCGCGACGGGAGATTTGAAGAGTGAAAGCCAAGGTATGAGGATCGGACTGATGATGTTGGAAGAAGAGAGGTCGGAAGAGAGGGTGAAGGTCGTGAGTTCAGAATGACGGATTGAATTGAAGTAGATCAAGAAGAGAAAGAAAGGCCAAGGAAGAAGTCGAAAGATCAAAAGTAAATGATCGCGGCAGTAGAACTGAAGACTGAGGGCCAAGGTATGAAGCTTCGATGTTGAGGATCGATGATGATGGTGGAAGAAGTCAGAAGAGAGGGTGAAGCGTCGAGTCGAAGTAGATGAAGAAGAGAAGCGGGATCGTGAAGAGAGGCTTATGAGTCAAAAAGAAAATAGTCGCGACAGTAGAATTGACGAGAGAAAGCCAGCTGTCGATGTTGGTTGGATGATGTTAGAAGAGGGCGAAGATCGTGGGATGAAGCCGAGAGAGGATGAAAGAGGCTGGAGACATTGGACATCATAGAGCGACATTGCATTACTCAACTAGAGTATGTATAAAGGAATTGAGCACAAGAGAAGAAGCTCATTAGTGAGTGCAGCTTAGTCTTCGCAGTCACCAGCAACTGAAGCCCAAGATGTAGACCATGGCCAGACATGAACAAACACTCGTCAATTAACAATTACCAACAACAATTAATTACTTAATTAATAGTAGTAGCCTCAA
This sequence comes from Fusarium tupiense, assembly GCA_013364945.1. Taxonomy (NCBI): domain Eukaryota; kingdom Fungi; phylum Ascomycota; class Sordariomycetes; order Hypocreales; family Nectriaceae; genus Fusarium; species Fusarium tupiense. The sequence goes on from JABEEO010000251.1 coordinate 8,935, forward strand.
GCTTCTTCACCAGCTCCTCCTCCTCCCCATCACTCCCCTTCTTCTCATCCCCATCCTCAATCTCAACCTCAACCTCCTCAATCACAATGCCCTTCCCTTTAGCATCACCCCCCTCCTCACTCTTGGGCTTCCAGTAGATACTCGTCGTCGAAAACGCACAGTCCAATCTCTCCTGGGGAAAGTCACAGCGTTCGTATGACTTGTGCATTCTCTCCACGTTCTCGAGGTGCTCGTCTGCAAAGATACTGTTTTCCCAATTAGCACCAGCACCATCAACTTCAACTTCAGGGCATGACTTACTCTCCCCAATCTTCCCAGCTGGTGCCGACAAACAGCGCGGGGAGTTCGCCCTCCAGGGCGTCGTTGTAGACAGGTCTGTAGAGATGGACGCCAAAGAAGAGCGTCTTCTCGTCAACCATCTGCGTGCCCTTTGGATCATCGAGAACGGTGTGGCCGATATTCTCGAGGAACTTTTTGTCGGAGGCGCTGAAGGCCGGGTCTTGGAAGAAAGTCTCAATCTTTCCGCCCGTGATCTTCTCTGCTCAAATCAGCACCGTTCACTCACAAGTCATCAAGGTAGTAGACGTACCCAATTCTTCAACCATGACCTCAAAGGCCGCAAGTTGCGCAAACGTGGATCTTTTGCCATCGAGATTAAGCCCGTCATTGGGATCAAACGTCCCAACGCCGAGATGAACCGCCTTGTTAATGTCCGTCAAATGCGACGCCTTCGCTTTGACGAGTTCACGGAGACGGGGACAGGAGTAGGCTTCGTCCTCCCATCGCTTACGATGCTGCTTGTAATCCTTCTCCAGATCCTCCGGGGACTTCAAACCTTCTGTCTGAGGCTTTACGTGTCTGGAGGAGTGAGATGCCGTGTTGGTTCGTCTGTTCTTGCGGCCCTTGCGCACGACTCTTGTCCAGTCTGAAGAATCCTGTGATGAAGACATTGTGAAGTAAATCTTTGAATGTAAAGAAAGTCAAAGTCAATATGCAGAAAAAGATTAGGAGAAATGAAGTGAGATGATTAATCAATTGAAGCGCTTGTGTAAAAGATGCAGAATAATGGTGAGATTGTCACTTATAGTGAGTCCCTCAATGAAGATTGTCGTCAAGATTGAGATTTCGAGACTCCACAGGGCTCGGTGAACTTCGGTGAAGAAACAAGGTGAGCTTTAAGAGATCTTAGTAGCGTTTTGAGTTTCAGTGCTTAAAAACGATGGGGAATAAAACTCCGACTGGGTCTGTCTCTGCCCCAAGTTATATAGCCTAGCGCCGACATGATTGCTGCTGTTCTGTGAGAGATTTGTTATTATCGTCGTCATTGCTGTCGCTTGCCATGCCACAGATTGAGGACATCCCGTAAGGCACATGCATGATTGAAGAACCCGTGCGTGGTCTAACAAGTACAAGTTGAACCAGTCTCTCGCCGAAAATGCAACGATAGCACAGAGTACAGAGCACAGCCAATCAGGGGCTGTAGTGATAAGGGCATCAGCTTACGGTAGTGTCTGCGTCTGTGCTTGGTGAGGATGTGACCATGGATGGATGGCATGGATCTTGGCGTCTACGCGGCACCTTTCGCCCCGAGCCTCAAACTATCACTCACTGAGAGTCAGAGCAAGAGTCTGAGTCTGAGAGTATCGGCTCTCCTGATCCGATCTTTCCATCAAGTGAGTCGACCTCTACCGTCCCTTTCTTCCTCTTCATTAACCGGCATATCCCATCACCAACCCCCGCCCCTCTACCCCAATTGATTTCCGTCTTTCATTGGCCACTGCCTAAATCAAGTCTAGCGCCAGCGCTTAAAACATCTCCAGTCACAGCCCAGAAACGCCCTGTAGCCCTGTAAATCACTCATCCCGCTGATCCCATTGGGCGTGTGTTCCCGTTCTGCAGCAGGGGTCACACCCTCCAAGATGCATCGTCAACGGCCTCTGACTGGGCCATCACATCTGAGCTTGGAGCTGGGCGGCTGCAAAGATGGCCACTTGCCTTAAGTTAAGACCAGAACTCGCGGCCTCCTCTTCCTCTTCCTTTTTCTCCGAACAAGTTCTTTGCTATATCATAATCGTTGGTTCGTGAATTTTAATGTTCGAGGCTGAGCCTTGTTCGTGTTCTTTGTCTGTTTGCTAGAGTGTCACCCAATACTACGAGATATAACCATACAAACCGCAATCATGAGGACGTCAGCATTCATCTCGGTCCTCCTCGCGACCATCGTGTCAGTATCAGCACACAGCGTGATTACCTATCCCGGCTGGCGAGGAAACAACCTCATCACCAACGCAACATTTCCCTACGGCATGCAATGGACCTACCCATGTACGTCCCTCTCTCCTCTCCCCTCTTCTACTCAGCAACACCAATTAACAATCTCATCAGGCGGCGGCCAAAATGTCACCACAAACAGAACATACTGGCCCACAAGAGGCGGCGCTGTCGCTTTCCAGCCCGGCTGGTTCCGCGGCCACCAGACAGCCTTCGCCTACGTCAACATGGGCTTTGGCGATGATGGTCCGGACGGCGGCCCAGCAAACATGACACACCCCGTCGTGCCCATGTTCCAGATCCTCGGTCCCACCAACAACCCCTTCCCAGGAACCATCTGCCTCCCTCAGGTGCCTCTGCCCGTCAACACCACCGTCAAGGCAGGCGACACGGCTACAATCCAAGTCGTAGAACTCGCCATCCACGGTGCAGCTCTATACTCTGTACGTCCACCTCCCAAGTTTGTGCTGAAGGATGGAAAACTAACATGCCCGGGCAGTGCGTCGACATCATCTTCGCTGAACCAGGAGACAAGAGAATCGCCGAAGTTAACGAGACAAACTGCTACAACTCCACCGACATCGGCTTCGCAGAGGTCTACACCATCACCACCAAAGCTTCCGGCTCCGACGACTATGCTAGCGAATCCGGCGCGACACAAACACTGCGCCCGCTGAACATGGCAGGCTGGCTACCGCTCGTGGCAGCGGGTGCCTATATCCTGTTCGCGTGATGAACGAGAAACCGAAACGAAAGAAAATCTGTACAAAGCATAATGACTGGCGTTTTTTATGGGCGGGGAACTTTTGGCATATCCCTGGTATTGATTTGGTACTATTTTATATATCCCTTCATTTTATTTTTATAATGTTGCGGTTTGTCCAGAGGGGACTGAGATATCGCACGTGGTATATGGTGTTGGAGGAGCTTTACCTGCTTCATTCATTTGAGACACCGCGTAGAATGAGAATCTACGACTATTCAAGTTCATAAACTGTGCCATTCATGTGATCAACTGTCGCTGGAATGAGATGTTGAAGTTTTGAAGTGAGATGAAATGAGACGAGGCCTCACGATTGAGATCATTGACATAAGCCTCTCACAACGCCGGACATCACTCCCACCACAAAGCCATTGCCTATCCATGTATCGCATTCGTCTACAGCTAATTCTATACTTTTACTCTTCTAATTCCGTACATCCGCCATCCACGTCAAGAATAACCCGTCTTGGCGCTGCAACGGCCTGCATACCCGCCACCATCATATCACATTCACGGAGCGACCTTAGCGCACTCGGCCGCGACAGACTTGACACGCTCCTCAGAGCTTCGTCCAACAGCACTCTGGATCCACCCCTTGATACCGAGATTGGCCGCCTCCGCCTTTGACGCGGAGAGCAGGGTGCCGAGCGCCACCAGGGCGCGGTATAGAACTTCTGAGTCTGTTTGACCATCGCGGGAGAGTATCGTGCCGAGAAGGATAGCGAGACGGCGACGCTGATCGGGTGTGAGGAGACGCTCGCGATGGACGAGCACTGAGAGGTTGATTGCTACGGTTGTAGCAGCGATGAGGACGTTGCGGTTGAACGGCCCGATGGGTTCCGAGGAGACACCAACGATACGCTCCAGGAACGAAATGGCCTCGTCCGATTGAGCACTAACAATCGAGCGGCCATTTGCGGTGGAGAAGATGTTGGCGAGGGTACGTAGACCCATCATCGCAGCGTTCTCATTGGGAGTTTCGCCCTTGGGGAGGGAGGACGCGAAAGCAAGATCGAGAAGTGAGCCAACGGTAGGGTCAGAGAATTGAGCCACAAGAGGGTACTTCGCGACACAGCGAAGGAGATCAAGACCGGCGAGACGGTCTGAGTATGGCCATTGTGTAAGGATGCGGACAAGAAGAGGCAGGGCTGTTTGGGGCACGGGTTTGTTAGACTCAAGCGCGGCACGCAGCTCTGACAGCACAGATTCATCGGATGGGTTCAGAGCTGCGTCTTTGCGACCCGATGAGACCATGTTCTTGTTGATGGTCAGGATTTTGTTAAAGATTGCTGGCGCTGTCAGTGATTGAACAAATACACAGAGACAAAATCTTACCTTCGTATTTGGCTGCTGTAATGCTGAGGTAGTCCTTCTGGGGGAGTACCTTGGGCTGCGTGTTCTCACCAGGTCGGTATCGCGACTCAGTGCCAAGAGGATCAGGTCCGCTTGGCTCTGAAGTCTGACCAAGAGTAGCTCCCTTGGTGTTTTCCGTAATGAAGTTGGCCACGTTGTCAAGGTACGAGAGCGGTAGCTCATTGTCGCCCAAAAACTTGGTGGCTCGCTCGTAAGGGTTCTCAGAGAGGTTGTAAGGGAGCTTCAGGGGAGGCTTGCCATCCTCAATATCGACATCAAAGACGTAGTCATACATCTTCCCTTGGTACTCAACCTTCTTGCCAGTACTGGCGACAGCATCAACGACAGTACCGACGTTGATCCATTGCTGTTGGCTCACTGACCACGTGTGAGCAGTAACATTGCCATTATCCTCCTTGATCATCTGAACCTGTCCCTCCTTTGTACCCGCCTTACTGGTCAGGAATTCAGGGCCAGGGAGCTTCTCCTTGTTGACACCCCCGACCTGCTGTTGAGGGATTGATGACGCCTTGACAGACTCCTCAAACTCCTTGAGTGTCGCTTGGTCGGCAGTACGGTCGGGACTTCGTGTAAAGACGCGGGCAATACTGTCGCTGGCACCCGTAACGATGTCGCCGGTCTCGGGGTTCGCAGCGACGGTCCAAACCGAAATGGCGGGATGTGTGATTGTCTGTACACACTCGGTACCCTTCCATACCCTGACGGTACGATCCTCTCCCGAACTGACCAGCTCACCTGTCGGAAGACTGGCCAAACAGTAAACAAAGCTTTCGTGTCCATGCAGCTCGGCGACTTGTTGACCATTCAGCTTCCACAGGCGGATTGTTCCGTCGTTGCTTGCGCTCGCAATGTCTGCACCACTGAGGTGACCGTTGGGTACACGACAGAGGGCGCGGACAACATCAGGTGTGTAGATGGTAGAGCTTGGCGACACCTCACCGGCGGTAGACTGCCGCAGGTCAAAGATACGTATGCTCTTGTCGGCACAACCAGTCACTACTGTGTGCTCATCAAATGCAACAACGCTCCAGACGGCCATGCTTTCGTGGCCGCTCAACGAGAGCTCTGTTTCCCAATTCTGAGGGCTCCATACCCGCGCCTGACCATCCCAGCCGCCTGATACCAAGTATTTGCCGTCGGGTGAGACGTCGAGCGTGCAAACGTTGTGAGAATGACCGATCAAGAGGCGTTCGGCGTTATCGGAGCTGGAAGCTTTGGGGGACTTGACTTCGATGATGGTATCCTTGCCACCAGAGACAACGTAGCCATCTGGGTGCTCACTGGACGGGGGAAAGAAGGAGATCGAGTTGACGTATTCGGAACCACGGCTGACCAGGGTTGCGTCGAAGTTCGGGGGAGATGCTTGGGTGCGGCGCCATATGCGGACGCTGCAATCGCGGGAGGCGGTTAGGACGGTATCGGGAGAGGGGAAGGTTGCGGCTCGAACCTATCGATCCGTTAGTGTTTCGAGATGCAGAGAAAAGTCGCCTAATAACGCCTACATCGGATTCGTGCCCGACCAATTGCGCCGACAGCTTGAAGTCGGTCATTTTTCTGGAGGTTGGTCTGATGGATGGATGATAAGAGTACGTGACACTGCTGAATGCAGTGGAGGGGGGAGCTTGATGAATGACTGGACGATGATGCAACGGGGTCAAGAAAGAGAACGGCCTGCTATCTCTCTAAGCAAGGGTAACGCCAACGACAAAAAAGGATGAATGAATCACAAGGAGTATGGAGAGGTTGTATCGTCAAAAAGGCATCAAAGGAACGGGAGGAACGTGACAAATCGTAGAGTAGAGCTGATCGTTGGTCAGTAATGGAAGCTGATCGATTGATTGCCCCTTCCCGCCAGATCTGTCCCGTCCAGCTTAAGCCACAACTTAATGCGTCACTAAGCACCAGCCACCTCCACTTGGCCGGGCATAACTAAGGTATCGCTCGGGCTTAGATGTCGTGAACTATCGGGCATTATTGCTTCGCATTTAAGCATACATTGGGAAGGCTAAAATTAGATTGCTGCATATATCGTAAGTCATTGTTCTACCTTTATGGTGATACTGCTTTAGCAAGAGTTGGGCAGGAATAGCTATTGAGGGGACTCAGGAGAGAGCAGTACTGTATATATTTTGAGTGGACTTCCGGTCGTTTTCTCAACACTTCACGCTGAACCAAAAGAAACCCTACACACTCAGACATCTTTAGGCTCCTCTCTCCCTGTCTCACAAATAATCCCTTGTCCTCTACGTCAATATCTTTGTCTCTCAAGTCAACCCAAGTCAAGATATTGCAGCCCCCAATTATACCCCGCTTTGTGGCGGTGCCCACCGGAAAGAAGGACCCCGTGTGTAACCCCGCCTCGAGGCTGCAAGAAAACTCAGGACCTTAATCACAAAGAATGAAAATATTTGGGCGACTTGGGCCTAAACTTACAGCGTTCGTTACTGAGTTTATTTTGGCACCCTCCTCTCAAATTCCAAGTTTTCTTGCTCTCTGAAGCCCGCTGCTCAAGTTGGGCAAGCGTGACCCTGTCATTTTGAATGCGCGCCGCTGTTTCCTTCCCTGTCCAACCTGTTTCGTCCTCCCCCGTCTTCGCAAATATTTGGCAAATCCATCACCGCCCTCCTTTCCGCCCTCTCTCTCTCTCCTCTCCTTTCTCTTCTCAAGGGGGTTCGCTTTGGGGGCAACATTCACGCTTTCTTGGCCTCACGACACGACCCCATACAATCACGACCTTAACGTGCCGATTCTCTATCTCTTTCCTTCAAGTTTTGGGCTCCTCATTGCCATTTGCTCAAGAAAGACGCTCCACACTTCTGCGACGACACGCGACAAGCTCTGCCACGAGTCCCGATCCAAACCACTCTTAACGACGCATACGACTGTTACGGCCTCTCTCCTTTCCAATTTTGACATTCTCGATTACGATCGGGTATCTTGCTACTCTCTAGACCGACATCGAATACTACATACAGCTGGCCGCAATTGGCTAGATTCCCCGCTCGTCTTCGCTTCTCTATACTGTCGCAATGGCTTCCGAACCTCGACAATACCATCCTCTGACCTGCCACGGTCATTCCCGACCTGTTCCTCATATCGCCTTCTCTGGCTTTGAGAAGGAGAATGAGAAGGAAATCGAGAAGAAGGCCGACAGCTTCTTTTTGATCTCAGCCTGCAAAGGTGCGTCAATGTCTAGTCTCAACAGAGCGCATATTGACATGATACAGATGGCAATCCTATGCTTCGAAACGGTTTGACTGGCGATTGGTAGGTCCTTGTCAACTGGGTCTAGTAGCTCCTCCTCTGACTTGCATAGGATCGGCACTTTCATCGGTCACAAGGGTGCTGTTTGGCAAGCTAGACTGAGCCCTGATACCTGCAGCGCAGCGACTGCATCGGCCGATTTCACAGCGTGAGTATTCCCCGTCACAGAACCCAACATCGCTGACATTTGCATAGCAAAATTTGGGACACCTACTCGGGCGAGTTACTCTATACGCTTCAACACGAGCACATTGTCCGTGCGATTGCCTACCCTCCCGACAACTCGGACCTTATCGCGACCGGTGGTTTCGAGAAGAAGCTGCGCATTTTTGATCTCTCGGAGCTGTCTTCTACTGGGTCCCCTGCTACAATCCCCGCCTCCGCTGGCTTCGAGATCGGCGAAGGCGTTCATACTGGTTCGATCAAGTTCATTTGCTGGACCCAGGACCCTAACATTGTTGTGACCGCATCCGACAAGACAATCCGATGGCTCGACCTGCCTAGCCGAGCCTGCATTCGACACGAAGTTCTTGATGGAGACATCAAGTCTTGCGAGATGGTGTCACTGGATTCCCAGTATGCTTCCCCTACCGACATTGGCGGCGGATTGCCAGTTCTCGCTGTTGCTGCTGGAAAGACGGCCTACTTCTGGGGTGGTCGCAATGCCATGGATGAGCTCAAGCGCTTTCCTTTGAGCAACACCATCGCTAGTGTTGCGCTCGATCTCAAGGGTCGCAAGCTAGTTGTCGGCGAGGAGCCTGGTACATGGGCCAAGGTTTTCCAATACGACGACGGAAAGGAACTCGACGTACACAAAGGACATCACGGACCTATCTGGTCAATTGCATTCTCGCCTGATGGCAAGATGTATGCTACAGGATCAGAGGATGGTACCATCAAGCTTTGGAAGAATTGTGAGGGCTTCTACGGGCTCTGGCGCGGAGGTGGAGAGAGAGTTGCAGAATAGGAACGCAGACTGATCTCTACATCCACGGACAATTCGGAGGCGGATGCCAAGTCCGAAGTCTCGTTTACTACAAAGGGTAGTAAGCGTGACATGACCAGTCGCGCGAGTCTTGCACGCTCGAGTAGAACTGGGAGCAGCGAGCAGTCACACCGAACAGGCAGTTCTCTTGGTCTTGGCTCCCTGTTCAACCACCATTACTGGTGATCAGCTGTTTAATGTCGGAGTTTGTTGACAGATGATACACGCATTTTGAAGGGAGATTGAGAAGGTTTTCTATGTTAGACACGACACAGTTTAGTGGAGATGGCCTCAGAGGCCGATGACGAGGGCAACAGATTAAATACCTATCTACAGACGCTTTAATACAATAGTGTACTATCAGCTGTCTAGCTGCCCAGTCCGTCCAGTCAATCCAAATGACTCCCTCATCTCACCTCACTCTAGTCCCGTCGTCTAAGTAGTCTATGGACTCTCTATCTAAAGAAAGCTCATCTTGTCTACCTAGCCACAGTCAGTCAGTCTCTATTCTACGACCAAGATCCCATTTTAGGGGGCGCATACTTAGCATTGCCCAGAAAAACTCACCAAGAGGAAAAGATCGTTCACAATTAAACAACTCTTACTTCTGCAGCAGTTTACAAGAGGGCACATCTACGCGGCACGCTTCTTGGCATCACGGATAGCAAGGCGGTCAGCCTCTATGACCCGACGGTCAAACTCATACTGATAAGTCCGTTCGTACTGGGTCTGTCGGTTGCTGGAACTGTCGTCAAACTCCGCAATCGCATTGCGGCTCTTGACAACGACGGTCCAGGGTTCGTCCTTGATTGTCGGGATGACTTCCCAAGGCTCAATGGCATCCTCAGGCTGGGTGACTACGGGCTCCTTCTGGTCTGGCTTCTTCTCCTCGTCAGCGGGGCCCTTGATAAGGGCGGTGACTTTCTCGACCAGCATGGAGAACATGCTGGGCTTGGTGCGCTCAGCGGGCCACTTGAAGGAAGGGTCTGAGGGCATCTTCATTCCCATGATGATGGTTGAGGAGGAGATTGGTGTGTCGGTGTCGTCGGTCGGGGAGTACTGGGGATAGTGAATAAGGTTGTCGGGTAAGGCGGTTCAGCTCAGGTGCGTAGTCTGACGTTGGTGGTTAGAAGTTCCTGGAGATAGCAAAGAGGTAGTGGCGTTAGGAGTCCAAAGATGGGTGTGAGTAGGTGTTTGTCGGGTGGTGATGATGCTTGCTGATCTCAAGGAAGTTCCGGTTGGAAGTGATGTCGAGAATGAGCGAGGAAAGGAATGAGAGTTGGGTTTGGCGAGAGAGATGAAGAATATATACGATCAATCTCGAGACGATGCTGCCACCGTCGAGAGATCTCTTGTTCCACTGGCACTGGTGAGTTCCGTCGAACAGCCCGCATGTCTCTCTGTCCATGCCAAGCGATACACCCGCACAACTGGACATCGCAGGGGCAGCGCACTCGCCAAGCTGGCAGCCTAGTTCATCCAGCGCCGCGAATACAGGAGATCGTCCTGTTCGCGCGCATTGATCTCGAGTTCCTCTCTCAAAGTGCGAGTGTCGTCGCTGTTTGCGAGATCACCATCGAGTTCATCATGATCGACGAATTCCCACTCCTCACCGGTCTCTGCGTCTGTAATAGTGATGGTGGGGTTGTTGTAGAGCTGGTACTTGGGCTTCTGCTCCTGGCGATGCTGCTTGGGAGTCTTGGAGAGGGTCGACCAGAGGGTGTTTTTGAGGCTGGACATCACGCGTGAGGCTTTCTTGGTGGCTTTGCGTCTGGCTTCGGAAGGAGAAGTGAGGTTGAACATGACTACGATAGTGCTTTGTTGTTGAAATACTGAAAGCTGGTGGTGTTGATGGTGGTGCTGACTTGACAATCAAGACGCTCGTCGCAGGATGCTTGGGACGCAAACAGAAGACCAGGCGGCGGAGGAGGATTGAAGAGAGAAAGAAGCGAATACCTGAGAATTGAATGAAAAGTGTTTGCATTTATTCTCGGGTTTGAGAGTGAATCAGTGTCCTTGGTGTTTGTTCTAGATCAGTTCACTCACTGGCTCGGGCGGTTTGTGCGTGAGCACTGGCAACAGTCGTAGAAGAATTAACAAGTAGAGAGCTTTATTCTTAGTGCCACAAGAGTCTAGAATAGATGAGCTTTTGATGATAATGGTGGTCGAGGGCTGTTCAATTGAACACGACTACTGAGGGCAGCTGTTCCATGACCTTAGTTTGTCGCGACGGAACAGTTGAGATGAGTCGCGCGTTCGTAGACATACTCTAATGGATCTAGCGACACAGAATATTGTGAATACCAGGTAAAAAGAGCCGTTGTTGTGCGTGCGCAATGGAGTGGCTCGATGGTGATGGTTGACGATTGACCAGCAGAACGAGAGCAGCGACATCACAACATGGCATTTCTCGGGACTAATTCATTCCAATGCCACCTATGGGCATAATAAGCACCCTAAGTTTGTGCGCCGAACAGTTTGTCTTTATATCCTTGATGTTAAGTGGCAGTATTGGACGGTCTCACAGCATCAGAGAGAGTCTTATTGTGGACCTCAGCTTGCTGCAACAGGACATCGGAGATGAGGCGCAGTCAGTTAGACACGATCTAAGGGACATAGCTATACAAGACACAGTATGTGGCAAGTCAAAAGAGCTTTCGTTGCTCGTGAATGGTATGGTGTCTCGACGATCAAGGTGGACGATTGACGATTGTGCAGCAGAACGGCGAACGAGGACACCACAACAAGCACCCCAATTGGGCTGACTTCTGTTCGTTGACCATTAGAGGCACCGTAAATAGTTCCCGACTGAACATGGACAGTTGATCTCTTTAGCCTTGTTGTTTGGGACGGCAGCGTTGACCATTCTCCCAGCACCAGCGAGAACGTTGTCGCAGACCTCAGCCTGCCACGACAGAACCTTCAGGACGAGTTGAACTGTCTCGAACACGCTCTAATGAATAGAGCGACAAGTTTTGATACCAAGAACAAGTCAATCGAGCTTTAATCGTACAAGCAATGTGTCTCGATGGCGATGGTTGACAACCGACGATTGCGCACAGAACGACGAGCTGCGATACCACAACAGACGATTCAATTGACTAATCTCTCCTCATTGAGCACTAACATACATAATAAATATCCCTTGGTTGGTGAAAGGGAAGCTCCTCTCAGTGTATTTGATGTTGAGGCCCTGCGAGGCGGTGACTGAGAGTCTTGACCAGCTTTGCGACATCAGTGAGATGAACACAACAATTCCTGGTAATAGAGCATTCGAGATGAGCTGTATTGCGTTTTAACATACTTCATTGGGCCAAGCGACAAATTTAACTGTGGCGATCAAATATTATAGCCTTCTTTTTCTCTTATTCGATATGGTGTTTGAAGATCGCGATTGAGGATCACGTCGAGAACAACGAGTGAGGGCATCACAACATGCGCTACAGTCAACTGTACTCTTTAAAATAATCCAAAAATAAACAAGAAAATCTGCTGAGTTGAATGCCGAGTAATATCTCTCAATAGATCTATAGTTGGGATTCTCCAGTGCAGTCGCCAGCAGTCCCATTAGAATGTTGTCGGAGGCTCAACAGTGACAATGCCGTCTGTCATAGCAAAAAAGCAATTGAGGTTAGTTGGGTTCTTTCTGCCATACTATATTGAGTTAATAGACTTTATATACTGCAAGCGCTGAGTTAACAGAGCTCTTGTTCGACATGAACAGACGTGCTGCTTCTACTGACGATTGACGATTGCCTGTGCATAACGACGAGCGACGATGTCACAACATGGCCCCCAAGGGACTGTAATCACTTCAGTAAGCTTTTAAATACGCATAATTGATCACTTAACTGGTGAAAGAGCATTTGATCTCAATAAATCCGATGTTGGGGTTGTTGGACGAGACGACAGCAGACTTCGTCCAGTCGCATAATGTCAACGAGAGTGGTATCGCTGAACTCAGCAATGAGAGGGTAGAAGAACAATGTATATGAGTTGGAATCTCTCAGATATATTCTATCAAGCCATGAGACGCCAAAATATGCTAAAGCTGGGCCAGCAGCCCTTTTGTTTGACATCAGCAGGCATGCTGCTTCGATGGTCGATATACGATTGCCTACAACGACGAGCGACGACGTCACAACATGGCTCTAAATGAGATATACTCACTCTAGCAAGCGCTTAAATATACATAATTTAATGCCTAATCATACACTGAGCATTTCATCACCATGTATTTAATGTTGGGGTTGTCACGCGCGAAAACGGCGACAGTCTTCGGTCATTTCTACCGTCAAAGAGAATGGTATCGCGGAACTCCGCGTAGAGAAGACAAAAAAGCAATATGAAGGACTAAAAATCACTCAGACATACTATATTAAGCAGTGCGATACAGAATATCGTCAAAGCTAGGTCAGTAGCGCTTTTGTTCGGCATGGAAAGACATGCTGCTTCGCTGGCTGATTGACGATCGTGTACAGAACGACATCACAAGAAGACTTGTGAATGGCCAAACACGCCATAGTAAACATGAATGCATCTAAGATCGGCCTGTAAATTAGTCAACAAGTATTGCACCTCGTTATATGCATTCATGAGCCCGTTTGACGCGACATCGGCCGTCTTGGCCAGTCTCGTGCAGGAAGTTGTCGCGGACATCGATTGAGAGAAGGCCATAACGCGTGGCAAAAGAACAATCTAGATGATCAGAGGATACTTAACAGTAATTGAATAGGCCATGCGACACAAGGTATCGCAAAAGCGAAGTCAATTGAGCATTGTTCGTCGTAGGCGATGCTTGGATGGTCGGCCAATTGACAAACGCGCAGTGAGACGACGAGCCGCGACAGCACAACAGGACATTCTAATCGTCAAACAACTCTCTAGAAAAGCTTCGATCTCTCCATGTGGGACTATCAAATGGTGTAGGTACAGCTTATGTCCCTATCTTTCTTCCTATGGACAACGAGCGACTCGTGATGAGAGAGCACAGTTGAGACGCATGGCATCGCGCACATGACGGTAGACTCGAGTGCTCTTGCAGATCACGCGACACGCTGTCTATCAATCCTATCAAGATCTGAGCCTTACCAAGTCGCATGCCGCTCTGCGACGGTGCCCTCACGTTGGTTCACGGCAGCGCCGTCGCAGTTGGCAACGCTGCATCTCACGACGACGACTGCCAATTCGGACTGTTCATCTGCATGGGCCTACGTGACGCCGTCCGTCATTTAGCTCCCTCAATATGCACACTTGATCGGATCCGCGACGTGCGGCTCTGCGTCGATGTGCTCGTCTACTCGATGTCGCGATTGAACCAACTCGCCAACCTTCTACGTCGGGCATCACGGACCAAACATCGGTGAAAGCTCACATCAATGAGACTCAAGTGACTCTCTCGAGGTTCAAACTTATCTAGGTTGTAATCGCGGTGTCTATTTTGGCATCAGTGCCCTCTTCCTACGTGTCCAGTCACGAACAAAGCTATCGTGGTGATCGAACCAGCTCAACAACACTTTCATTACAGGATGTCGACTGCTGTGCAGAACAGTTTGTCATTTTAAAAAGCCTACGACAAATATTATTAAACTACCCCTTGCAAGGATTCTATCTTACTGGGTCATATCCCAGATATGTGGCTCTGCGATAATGTCCTCGTGTTGAGTGCGAATAGCGGTCGCAATTGAACCAACCCTCCGATACTCGCCTCACATCATCTCAATCCAACTCACTCGAATCACATCAAGTCCGCGGAAAATGAGCATCCCTCGTTCGAACTTTAATCTTTCCTTCATTCACTCTCATTAAATCTCAATTACCGACTCACAATCCGATATCACGGCGTTTCGGCCCCCGCGTCTCCCGACACGGAGCCGGACCGGAAGCTCAATCGCCAACGGATGATGGCCAACGACCAACACGAATTAGGGCAATTCCTTCAACCTGAGACCGCTAAAAAAGAACTAAACCCCCCCGCCTCTTCCGGCATCGCAATTCTCAACCAGCAAAAGCTCGAGTTTCACGCATGCACGCAGCCAGAAGAGATAAGAATAGCCAGCCACCTCCACTCTGTCAAAAGACTTAGCGCACATTGCCATGTGGAAAAAGCGCCAAGATCTTCAACTCGACCTCTAATGTCACCGGATCCGTTGACAGTGGATCAAACTCATATCAAACTCACACAATCATTCAATGAGATTGGGCCTCGTGCCAATTGACTTTACTGGAGTGTCTTAGATCCTAGATCCTAAAAGATTAAAATCGCGGCTCCGAGATGTCCGGTCCACGGTGTCAAGACCGGGAGAGAGCAAAGATTCCTTACACATGGCTTAGGCATCTTTAGACGTTTGCGTCTGGAACGGGCTACGACCGGGTTGAATCTTGGCTACGAATCAAGTGGATCTCAACTCATTGTTAGATTGGCGAGCTGAAGACACCGTGTAGCCCAAAGTAGAAGGGGAGAGCGTCGATCAGTGGGCGGTGCGGGATGTTACAGTACAGTACAGCGGGCAAGTTGAGAGGTGAGATTCGGCAAACACAACAGAGAGAGGAGATCCTGCAGCCATGTCTTGGCTAAGTGAAGAGAGGGGCCAACTCAACTGCGTTTGCAGTGAAGGATGCACTGGGCATATGATGTCGATGCACGTAAAGCAGGGAAAAGACAGATGGCAACGAAAAAGGACCTTTTGTTGCAAACGCAAATGCAAGAAGGAATAGGGTGGCTGCTTAATTTGCATGGTAGATGGGCAAGTATTCGTTTGTTCGTGCACGAGTTTTATGAGACATCATGTTTTCTCGCTGTGGTGTAACATCTGAACCATCCGGGGTTGAACACGAATTGAGGGGAAAGCTAAAGGAGGAGGTAGAGGTAGAGGCCTCAAGACAAACGGCCAACGCCAACGCCAACGCCAACGTTTGTGTCTCAGCGTAGCATTCACTCAATTAGAGACAAGAGAAGGAATGTCTCGAGTTACAGCACATGAACGCCACGGCGCATCAACGTTTGACAAAGACAAAAGACGAAAACGACACCCTCGTGAATTTGGGGATCAAAGCTTGTAGCTCATGTGGAGACGACACAAGACGAGACAAGACGAGAGGAGAGAGAAGAGGACAGAGCTTGTCTCCCCCGCCCGCCCGAGCGAGCGAGCACCAACTGAAGCATGAGCTTATGCAGGGGTCCATTCACTCACTGTGTGTGTATCCGTACACAGCTTCAATTGGGAATGGAAGAGACGAAATAACAGCTTCAGGTCTTACAGAACCCAAGGAAAAGCTTGGGTGACATCACTTCCCCCTCGAACGATTGAGGGGAAATGGCAAGGAACAGACGACGAAATGGAAAGAGTCGAGATGATCGTGTTGCGACTTATGAAGCACGGACACCGGACGCTGCCGCAATCGAACCAAGAAATGTGACAGACGAGATTAACTCGATACTAAGCTCACGGAGTATATACTGTTACATACAGGTAAATGCCAGCGCTTGTGAAGTGACTGCCGTAAAAAGAAAAGAAAAAAGAGTCTTTCTTGGGTACAGTACATCACGTATTTTGCAGTGAGAGTCAATTCAATTTAGCAGCATTCCATCGACACCTCACACACTGTTTCAGGTATGGAAATGGTTAGCCGACGCGGCCCGCTGCAGGGACGTTTTACGCCGCGCCATGTCACAAAAAACAAAAACCTCAACCAACGACAACAAAATTCCTGCATCTGAACTCAGTGTAACTGTGACTGTGACTGAACTGATTCAGCTGCGCGACCCCGTGAATTAAAATTTGTGGCTGATTTAGATAAAGCACGGGCAAAGGAAGGAATGAGATTGAGTCAAGATGCTCTGCCTCGTGAAAAACTAAAACTAAAAAAAAAATGGGTGCGGATCCGAAGGCTGATTGATAGCTTGACACGCTAGGACAGGCCTGATTGATGGCATCCCAATTTCTGTGGGGATGATCAACGAGATTGACAGACACTTCAACGTCATATCGATCCTTCACCAAGATTTAAAAGACAAGGAAATTTGGGGGAGAATACGATGGCGAAGAGAGAGGATCATATCAGAGTCGACATCTGCAATTACCCATCACTTGTCCGTCCCATCGCGATGATCAAGGCCCTGCTGCTCGAATCCCCTTCAACGTCACCGTGTCTCACTCTAAAGAATTTAGATGCCACTAGCCGCGCCGCAAGATGCCGCAAAACCACGCCGCAAGCTGTCACCCCTCTCGGTGTTGCTCTCCCGCTCTGCTACGGTGAAGACCCGGTGAATGAAACTCATAAATTAGAACGCGCCGATACAAGAACAGGCCCGCGTCTAAATGGCGATTCCCGAAACACCGTTCTCGTGATACCGTAAAACACACCATCAAACGGACGACGACAGGCACGTTTCGACGATGATTTCCCGCGATGCAGCCCAGGTCCCGTCTCCCCTAAAAACTGGTGGGGGAGTACATGTAGTCTAACACGTGCCCTCCGTTCCGGCCCCCTCCGCTCACGCGTTTGTGGTGGGCATCTCATGTCCAGAATGGGCTGTTGGCGAAATCAGGCCACTTTTTGGAGTGAACCCCGGTTACTTTCACCACCACGGGTGAAGTATCAACGATACAATGGGGGTCGGTTTCAATGATGTGCAGCTCTTTGCTTTGTTTTTATCCCGGGACAGCGGACGGGAGGCTGCTTTAGTGGTGAATCATCGACCCATTGCGACGTAATTGACCCGAGGAGCTGTGACGATTGTCTGTATATTCAGAGATGATTGGAGTCATTGAGGTAATTACACGGACATGTCTCGGGAGAGACGTGAGGATTTGCTTGGTGGATGAATTTGAGATCGCGGGTAGAGGCAGAAGCGTTGAGATGGAGGGAGGATTGAATGAGAACAGACGTCGACATGGGCTGCATGCACGGCATTCAAACAAGTGGAACACGAAAATGTAGTTGTCTGTGTGTATACCCTTACATCTTGCATCCCAATTCTCGTTCCTGGATTGCATTTCCCTTTTAAATGTATCCGCTTCATACTACGCGACGATAACACAATCCCTGACCCCGGACCGGTCTCGACCATGCGATTTGATCATATCAGCATGGAAATCTGCACGTTTAACAATTATTCCCCGACAATTGTCTCACTACGACTCCATCTTCGGTGTTCGCCAAAACGATAGAACGTTTCTAGGCCTCGGGATGTTTTTTTTTGTTTGAGTCCACGAAATGTCCAACGGCGATTGACACGCTGCGCGGAACGGTGCCGGGGGTGGGGGGAGTGGCGTTTGGATCGATAGGCGACAAGCGAGGTTTTGTTTCGCTTTCGGATTTTGCATCTGAAAGAGTGAAAGCGACGGGAAGTGTTTAGTGCTGTTTTATTTTTATTTTATTTTTATTCTAGCTCTGGTTTGACTGGGCTGAGGCTGATGGTGGATACGGTCTCACGAATTACTGAATCCTTTTGATGGATATGCTTAAGAAATGGCCGTCGTAGCGCCACTGTCTGAGCTCGCACGCACGCATCTCAATTCCATGTGTTACATTCACCGTTGGAAAGCAATGAAAAAAAATGCGTGTCTCGGGATAAATCCAACGCCTCAAACGACAATGTCTTAAATTGACAACGACGTCGTTTACAGCTTTAATTCTTCGCCACGGCATCAACGGGGACAGCTTTTCGTTTGACAAACGGCAAGCCAGAAATGATTGACGTGCGAGTCATGATTGGGCGGCACGGACGAGTCTGACAGCTGTGTGACAGGGATCAGTGCTGTTCTGGACCTTCTGGAAATTCCGAGGTGCAGCGGGTAAGGAATTCTGACAGCTTCTTCACTCAATTGCATTAAACCCAGAAGTATCTTTAATTCGGCAGATGTTATACCACAACGTGTCAACATAACCTGCCTATTAATTGTTCGTTGTTGGTTGAGAAAATGCAGGTAATCGGCACAGCGGAAATCTTCAACAGCCTCGCTTGCAACTCACGCACAGGGCACTCGTTGGCTCTGGTAGCAGCCATTCAAGTCTAGAGCAGCGCCAACAGCGTCGATCAAAAACGGACGGACGAGGGGCATTTCAGCCGCTGGGAATAAACGGAACTCGTTTGCGTGCGTGCGTGCGCATGCTGTCAGTAGCCGCTCAGCTTGAGTGTTTGACTTGACTCAAAATAAAAAAACAGACGGGGATTAATTGAGATCTCGATGAAGGAGATGCTGTTTATGGCAAACGTTTGTGAAAATCGCATTCCCATGTTTACAGGGGGGGGCGTCACCGAGGTGAGGGAGAGGAGAGGAGAGGCTTCAGTGAACGGAAGACGGAGTGCGATGGCCCCCGAGAAACGAGCGAGAAAACGACCCATGATGGTATCAAAAGTGGTCAAATTAAGTTGCCCATCCTCTGAATCCCATCCCATGGCCCATGTGCAGTCTTCCGTGTCCTGTTTGTCTCTGTCTGTTCCCGGCTCAGTTATCCTTAGCTTAGCTTAGGTAGCTACAGTGCCCACCCCCTGGACAGGACAGGACAGGGCAGGGCCTTAGTGCTACACCCCCGCCAAGCTCGGCAGCCCCCGCCGCTCGACCAACGGGTCGTATGACGCGGAACAGACTCGTCGGGCGCTGTCGCTCTGTGCTTGTGCTAGCAGCGATTGAGGCAGCGTAGGGTTCTTTTTTGATTTTCATTTGTTCTTGGTTCCATGGTCTATATATCGCTTGCCCCGTCTGACCATTCTCTGTTTCTGGAAGCCATGTCTAGCCATCGATATCTGAATATCACAACATAACATAACATCAGAGTCCTCTCACACCACGCACGACTCTCTCTCTCTTTACACTACAGCATCTCACCATCTGGCACCCCCTAACAAAACATATCCACACGCCCCGAGCTACAATACTTTAGCACAATATCACCACCTCAGCACCTTCAAGCACCACCATCAGTCAACCATCGACTCTGCAAAACCTCACAATGGCCGACATATCATTCGACTACTTTGATCATCCCCAGAACAAACAGGTATGTTTTGTCGGTCCTTTTTACCCTACAGCACGACAAACCTTACCTCACAATGAACCCTGGCCCCAAAAAGAACAAGAACCCTTGTCTGGGGCATTCTGCTTCGTTTATATGGCACATGTTTCCCCTCCCTCGTCTGTCCCCTCACCTCATCTCAGCCCACTCTGCCCAATTCAGTCAACAACATCTACAAGTCCCATCTACCAAGCAGTCAATCTCATCTCTATATCAAGACTCTCTCACAACAACTCACCCCATTTACTCTCTTACTCTACCATCTCATACAACAACAAGTCCATTGACTGACTCTAACACTCACCTCAGCACCTTGTTCCTACATCCTTCTACGACCCTGCAGACTTCAGCGGTGATTCGGCCCATTCTCCCGACTCACCACTCTCGCCCGTCTTCAACAACCCTTATCAGCTCCCCGTCTCCAACGACTGGGTCAACTGGGACGACAAGGCTACGCTATCACCTGATCTCGACGCCCTCCCCAAGCAAGAGCCCTTTGAAGGCATCAACCTCTCCACCATCCCATCACGGAACAGCATGGAGCTCAGCCCCGCCATCAACCCACACGACCTCTCCGGCACCATCCCCGATGCCGTCCCCT
This sequence comes from Fusarium tupiense, assembly GCA_013364945.1. Taxonomy (NCBI): domain Eukaryota; kingdom Fungi; phylum Ascomycota; class Sordariomycetes; order Hypocreales; family Nectriaceae; genus Fusarium; species Fusarium tupiense. The sequence goes on from JABEEO010000251.1 coordinate 29,215, forward strand.
TCGGCAGAGTAGGCCTGAATGACATCGACACTCAGCCTCTCTTCCAGACTCCCATCCCCTCCATCTCTTCTCAACCTCCTCATCTTCAGTCCAACATGATGCACTCTGCCTCCAACCCTTCTCAGATGTCTTCCTCCCTCGACAGCATCAACTCCAAGGATGCCAACGGTCGATATCCCTCCCGCAAGCGCAAGTCCTCCGGCTCCGGAAGCTCTTCATCCCGCTCGTCTACCTCTCCTCCTCCCGCGACGCGCCGCCACTGCTCTCCTCCCAAGAAGACAGCTCACAACATGATCGAAAAGCGATACCGCACCAACCTGAACGACAAGATCGCCGCCCTTCGCGACTCGGTGCCCGCTCTGCGCGTCATGGTCCACCGTCTCGAGCAGCCCTGCGCCGAGAACATGGAAGAGGACGCCGACGAGGATCTCGGCGGTCTCGCACCAGCACACAAGCTCAACAAGGCCACCATCCTCAGCAAAGCGACCGAGTACATCGCGCATCTCGAGAAGAAGAACAAGAGCCTCGCCCGGGAGAACAGCCAGCTACGGAATCGCGTTGAGGGCTTCGAGATGATCGTCATGTCGCGAGATCAGGGACCCCCAGCAGGAGTCTGGGCATAGAAAGCGAACAAGATATAGATTTGGGTACTTTACTTTTTGCTTTGTTGCGATATTATTGTTTGGATCGGCACAACTGGAAACGCAACGCTTCGAGCTTGTGTGATGAATCATGAATTCAGGCGTTTACTGGTGGCGTTCAAGATATGGGTTGGGAAAGGCATTATGTTACTTTGGCGCATTGAACGGACATTCTGCCTTCAGATGGGCTTCTACATAAAACGCAGGAATGGTTCCTGGATAGTATAAACAATCTCCAATACATCTAATGTCCTCTTCAATCTTGTTCTCTCTCAGTGACACTTTGCGACGTATGCCTCTGGTTGACTTTGACTCACGATGGTGTTCAACACTTCACATGCGTTTGAGCCTCACCTTCGCTTGCTAGCCTCGTGGAACCGCCAATGCAGGGACTTTAACGAGTGACAGGGCGTATGTGAGATGAACACGTGCATGTCAGGTGTGACATCGGTAGATGGAGAGTGAGAAACTGACGTGGTGTGATGTTGAGTCAGACCACGATGGGTCGGTGGCTCAGATGGTTTGGTGGCTGATGAGGAATAGAAACGGGTGATGATGGTGAGAAGAATAGCGGTGGATATTGTATTGTTGAGAGGAGTGAGATAGAATGAGATGTTATTCCCGACAAATTTATGCGAGGCTTCGGCCGTAGTGCGGCATTTGCGGCGGCTCAATTAAGGTGTCTGAACAATGTCAATTGCCCGAATCGACAACCTCATCTTCCTGGCCCACTACGACCATGGAGTTGGAAATAAAAACGGCGTGTTCCTGTGCCGAAATCCATGTTGCAGCATATATGCCCTCATTCGATCATTCTGACGCAAAGTTGCGATATGAGTGATTGTTTGGACTACGACCGCCTTTTGTCGCTTCCGCTACAGACAGTCTCAGCTGGAACCGCGGTGGGTGCCTTGGGTATGACTGCAGAAACGGCAGATATGCTACTAGTGATGCGCCCGACTATAGACTCGTGGGGGTTATCCAAGAGAATTCGTTGTACTAAGTCAGCCATCAAAGCCTCCAAGGCATCAATGCATATGTAGGCATTTCAAGGTGAAGCTTCCCCGCCTCGGGATCTACACCGATGCCACTTTTATTACCCAGCAAAGATAACTAATTCCACGCCATTCAGATCGATTGTTTCAAGTCAAACAAATGGGATTGCTATTTTCTTTTCCCATAATCAAGTTTATGCCATGCGTGCTCATGCTCAGACGGCACCTTATGCCCGGATAGCCTACCAACGCCTAGTCTACCCCGCCTATGTCAACAGCCAGTCTGTTGGGTCTATGTCCCGTTTGCCCAGTTCGATGCTGTTGGTCCGCCCGAGGAAGTCAGAGATTTTGCAAAAAGAACATGCATGTCCCTGAGATGAGCAGGGATACATGCCGTAGGACTTGGTTGGACAAATTCGACGATATCTTCTGTGTTGAGGCCTACATGCATACATGAATCGTACTGCAAGATCCTTGTCCTTCTTGAGCTGACATAAAGTAGTGAGCTGTCTGTCTGACTTGAAGCATGCTGATTGGTATATAGGTAGTATTTACAAGAGGGGCAGCTTATGCATAGCTACTCTGCCCCTCACTTAACGTGACGAGTCAAATGCATGGCGGATCGAGTATATAACAGCAGCGCCCAACTGTTGCCAGCCCTCTCAAGACTCTGTCTTGTATTTATTCTAACGTCCTCATACCCTTCGACGACCTCTATATCCCAAACCTTATCCACATCTTCATCTGAATCAGAAACATTACTACAGAGAGAGAATGGAGGTAAGATATGGTCCCACCATTCCAAAAGCTGAAACGAATACTGATTTATTCTTAGGGCACACAGAACAACCCGTACGTCGAAATAGTCCTCATACGACACGCTGAGGCTATATCGAACGTACTGACCGACGAAGACGGAATTGGTGGTTGCGAGCTCACACTTTCCCAGCTCCAAGAAGTATCCAAGCAGTTAAGCCAGAACACAGAACCAAACTTAAAGGTCAAGTGTGGTGACTTCCTTCCGGATGGCCTTACACAATTCGGAATGTCTCAAGTCAGGGACTTCGTTCAACTCGCCATCAAAGAAGGACGGATTCCTAATGTGTACTATGTCTCGTGCTCCTTGCTATCAAGAGCAATCCAGACGGCACAGCTCTTGAAGGACGGCTTGGATATGGTGGATGATGGGGGCATACTCTGTCATCCGGGACTGAACGAGCTTACTGGATGGCCTCAGGATCACGAAGCTTGGACTGACGACAAGGGGTACCGAAGGTATATTCTGCTTGCTGGCGGCAAAACTGACCCCGGAAAGATTGTCAAAGAGGAGATCCTCAATACAGCTGGATGTACATTGTTCGACGGGTCTTCTTTAGGCCGGCCTTCACCTCCTCCCCTCGAAGCCCCTTCAAAGGAGGCTATCAAGGAACAAGTGCAGGATGCCCGCCAGTGGCTGGAAGAGCTAGCAGCACAGGCCCTAAAGAAGCATCAAGAAGCCCAGCGACCTGGTCCAGCAAGAATCGTGGTCATCACGCACGGCGGCTACCAGCAGGTCTTGACTGAGAACAGGTACTGCAACTATACAGCGAGTCCTGACGGGCTGAAATTCGCCGGGACATCTTCACAGCGGAATCTGGACGTCAATCTCTACAGGTTCGATGAGCATCGACTTGTGGAGCTCCCTTATGATCTGGAGATTAGCCGGCTCTTTGGGAAACACTACCGCTGCATGGAGAGAGAGAGGATGACGCGCGAATGGCCCGAGAATGAAGTCCAAGAAGCCGACCATATGGATTTCATCCGCAGCTCCTTTGAAGAAACTGCGAATCTGGATAAAGAAGTAGTTGACAGTGTTTTCTCCTGGGTTGGGGTTGATCATTTCTTGACATCTACCGCGGGCACGCAGAAGCCTTGAGTCCATTGGCCGATGTCAATATGAAGCCAGGAAGAAGCGTTGGATGCGATCAGGTCGTGAGGACTAGGAAGTCTACAAAAGTTGGAGAGGTTATATCGGGAGACAAAAAGCATTGTGTTCTCATTCATTACTTGTATTCACAGCCTAGAGTTCAACCTTATAGGCGGCAGCCAACTCCATAGTTGCGCAACAAAATCTGGTCAACGGCCACCTTTCTCTACCTAGTTCTGGGGTTTAATCCTCCGCAAACCACGGATCACGCAGAATATCCTTGATTGTAGGTCTTTTAGAAGGATCATACTGAAGAATACGACGAATAAGTCTCTTGACCTTCTCTGCCTCCTCATCAGCCAAGTCCGGCGTTGTCAAGTCAAACGCTTCCTCCATAGAAGTCTGCTCTAGCATAAGCGGCTCTTCGCCCTCGCCGACGCCACCAAGCTGGCAATTATAAAGCTTTCTGTCTTTTGTATAGTACCGTGAAGAGGTTTCCCAGCGGCTGTAGAGCTCATCAGGAAGTGGGCCAAGCTTCGCCTGAAGCTCAAGAATATGGTTATCATCTTCTTCTGTCCTGTCGTTGTATGCAGGAATACAGAAGAGAGGTTGTCCGGTGACAAGTTCAAAAACAAGACAACCAAAACTCCATATGTCGAGGGACTTGTTCACCTCTCCCTTAAGAACAAGTTCCGGCGCTCGTAGGCCAAGCGGCGTGATGGGTTTCTTGGGGGGATCGTTCAGAAAGTAGGCTACTCGTTGTAAGTCACATCTTCGAGTAGAAACGGGTCTGAAGGGGCTTACCACCACCCATATCAGATAGCTTGACTCGGAGGTTCTCGGAAACACTCGCGTAGGGTGCTAATGGTTGAGCAACGCATAGATATCGCGGCGCCCACTTGTCTTGCTTGCCATCAAGTCTCTCTACAGGAGGCGAGATTGACTGTGCCTGGACGTCTTCTTCCTGGCGGAGGGACGCCTCATCAAGGGAATCGATAGACTGGACTGAGAATAGAATATTGCCAGGCTGGAAATCTCCATGCGCCACACCATTCTCATGAAGGAATGCCAGTCCCTGTAAGGATTGCAGGAGGATGCGTTTGGCCATCTGGGGAGGGTAGCGAATCTTCATTCCATACTTACGTGGTTTGAACTGGGGCAGTTCGTATACCATGGAGTTGACAGATGGGCCCATGGGTTCAAAAATAAGGCACTTGTGGATGCCGTTTGGGCCTTTGTGCTCAAAGTCTGTGAGAAGTTGAGTTACATGCATAGTCCCATCTTGGGGGGCAACCTTGGCAAGATGGTGTAAGACATGTAACTCGTGGCTTGTCTCTTCTGTATTCTCTGAGATAAGAATCTTGAGAGCAACGTAGCGAGAGTTTCTAAGAATATCATAAGCCAGGGACTGAAATGAGGGCTAGTAGGTATTAATTAGCTTACCTCAGGTCATGTGCAAGCCAGACAGTTGAATAAGCACCCTCCCAAGCTTGCGGATCGCCTTGAACTGGCCATCATTGAACAAATCACCGAGGTGTACAGGATGGAAGCCGCCTGGACGGTAGTCCTCTATCCATTCGCAAGGCGACCCAATGTCTTTAAATCGCCGCTCTTGGTCACCTGGAGCCCTTGAAGGTGGGGTTGGTGGAGGTGAAGTGCTCATTGCTGCAACAAAGATGTGGAATCGAAAAAGGCTCTGCCATTTAGAGAGTATCTAATAATTAATCTTACGTCAAGAAAATACGAAAAGACAAATTCACACCATGCAGGAAAGTTGGCTTTGTGGCTGGCTGATCATGTTCCATTGAGTGAGGATTAAAATATGCCTGAACATCGAAGGAGAAACAAACCTATACACAAGACAGGTCGGTTGATCATTAACCCGGAGCCGCACTGCCACGACTGCCGCCTAACATTGTGGCATTTCACCACCTTCATATTTTTCGCCGCTCTTTAACGCCATCAAAATGACTGCAGTATACAGCCTCGACGCTGCAATCGGTTCGTTTTTCGAAGTAAACACAGAAGCAACCAGGCAGCAATGCGATGACTTTGCTCTTCATCATGCTGGTGGGCCGCTCGATCCCGTACCTATCCAGGGAACCTTCAGCTATACAGTAACAGCCGGGGAAAACAAGTCCAAAATCTTTCAATTTCGAACACAGGAATCTAGTTTCGACACTAGCATGATCAACCTAGCTAAGACAGTACATCCACAATTCGTGGCTAGCTGTCGGTATCGTGGCACAATTGGCCCGACACGACCGCTTCATATATATGAGATGGATTGCCTTCCTGGAACTGCCTACATTATGGCACGCAACATATCCATAGCGCAACCGCCGGACTCTATAATGCGGCAGCGCAATACTGTGAAAGACTTCGCAAAGTATATCTTAATGCTCAGTGTCTCATATCAAGCTTGGCTAACTAAAGCAGATACTTTGCACAGTCGTGGAATTGCCAGCAGCAGTTAAGCCCAGATGACATGGCTGCCCTCCTTGCAGAGTTCCGCTCAAAGTTTGATCTTCTTGCTCAATCGTTGCCATCTCGATTCTTACCCAACTTAGATAGGGTTTATGAAAAGCTCCCATCGGTTTTCTCTAGAGCTCTTCCTTTTGTGCTTAGCCACGGAGACCTTTGTGAGATGAATCTCCTGATAAGCCCCGAAACAGGCCATATTACAGGGATTGTTGACTGGGCTGAGGCGAGAATTCTTCCTTTTGGCTTTTCCTTATGGGGGTTTGAGAATATTCTTGGCTTTATGGACTCCAAAGGCTGGCACTACTATGATAATCGCGATGAGCTTGAGGATCTCTTTTGGCGAACGTTTTGGACCGAAGCACCAGGTGCCTCGAAAACTGATTTAGAACTCATTCAAACAGCAAGGATGGCTGGTCTGTTCTGTCGCTATGGCCTCGTTGTGGAGGGAAAAGATCTGAAAGGTGCGATAAGTCATTCGGATTCTTATACTTTGGCGTACCTTGATGCATTTTGTACCATTGATGACTGGGAGCCAGGAACTGGAAGGAGCAAATAGATGGACATCCCTTTTTGCTGTTGGACTAAGCCCATCAGCATCAACGAGATTAGTCCTTCGGAGATCCATGGTCACATTTTTAAGTTGACTAGCAATGGAAAGATGCAGGCTTACGAGTATCGCGAGGGGCCGGTTACCAGCCTCGATGGCGTTGATCCCACCTTTTTTCAGGAATTGATCAAATACCTCCAGGCCAATGACTTGTCAGATCTCCTTGGACTTCAAGTCCTTGGCAAGGATATCCCAGAAATGATGTGCGAGTTTGTACTCGAGGGGAACGGCACAGTCATGTTGGATGCGAGAGACGTGAAGGATTGGATCCCATATCGCTCCACGGGCTTCGCTCTGAAAGTGCCAGGCATAACCGAGCTCCAGGGCAATGAAACCCATGCCAAGACCAACAGAGACACTCACCAGGTGTTCATTGGTGGGAAGATCGGAAAGGAGGATCCCCTCATGGACGTTCTTCACCAGGAGGGCATTATTTACTGATATTCTCCCGTCTATGGCTAGCCAAAGACTATTTTCAGAACATCGTGTCGCCCTTGTTTGGACGACTTAGGTTCTGAACATGTCTCTACAAATGTCTCAGTTGATCTATCCGTTCATTCGGCGGCAATAGAATCATCAGGTAAAGTTCAGGCAACCTAACCCATCTTTTGGCAAAGTCTCGCTGCTCTTGTTCCTCGAATGGCGCTGGCGTGTGCCATTTATGAGAGTCGGCCTTGATCGAATGCCACAATGTAGCGCCTCAGCTGACGAATTATGATCAAGTACCGCGCGGCATACGCACTGTTCCGGACCAGGGGCTGATAATAACAGGATGATTTTAGCTCTTAACATGGAACTACAAATAGTATTTGAGACTATGCTGCTTGTGGAGGGAGATAGTAATGAAACATGCAGTACGACTTGCATCGGAGACTACAGCAAAATCTACGTCGAGACATTTGTTGAGACGACCAGTTGAGGTCTGGCCTACACCACCAGCAACAGTCTAGGACCTCTCCCGACTCTTGAGCTTCGTAGAGTAATGGATCTGTTGGCCCTGGGCCGACCGCCCTGGATATATCTCGTTGAGCCGCTGGTGGGTCTTTGGCCACGCAAGCCTCTCTTTTCCCTTTAACTTGAGGAGGAGATCATCCTCTGCAGTTGTGTAAGGGGGTCTTGTAGTTGAAGCTTGGTTACCCTTGCCAAGTGTCTGCGTTAAGGGTGAATGAACCGGATTCTAAGTAGCACTGCTAATACGCCCATGCTTTATATAAGAAGTCTACTTAAACTGCAGCTAAAATGTTATTATACTATTCTTAGTTATGCGTTTTAGTGAGGTATGTTTAAGTGGCCATTGCTTAAGCCTAGCCAGAAATATGCCTAGTTGGTTTTGGCGGATGTCGCCTGTGATGATGCTGGGCTGGGGATGCCGCTTCACCTGGAATGTTTCCTCCTTTTGGTCGACTGGGCGGTAGATCTTGGAGATTTTCTACCCTGGCGAGGACGCCTAACGCTTGTAGCTGCATGACGTATCAAACTGGTAGGGAGCTTTGAGACCCTATGGCGCTCACATGAGCGTTGTTAATCCTCGTCTAATGCTTTGCCTTTATGGCTCTTTGCTTCGGCTGCCGAGTCAGAGAGGTATAGTAGCCCTTATGACATGGTAAATTTGTGGGTTCAAGAACTTCGCTTACCTGGGAATCACCGTCTGTATCGCTATCGCTGTCACCGCTATAGATGTGTCGCGCGTTTGAGAAATGCTGCTGCAACGTGAAGAAGCCGTGCTCAGGAGCACGTCGCCAGTATTGCTCGGAACTTCAACCGTCTCAAGCGTTGGGATCCACGATTTTGACGTGCGTGTTGGGGTTGAAGAACCCAAGGTAGTCCGCGATGAAGAGACCGATGCTGCGATTCAGACAGCGTCGCTGGCCACAGCGCCAGAGTCCGTCGCATCAACTATCTCAATATCTTGGCATTCAGCGAGTCCACAGTCGGGTGTCCAGAACATCTGTAAGGAGTCACGGAGACAGAATTATGAGAAATGGGTTATCCAACGACACCTCTGACTTAATCTATAGCGTTGGTCCAGGCCATCCCGCACAAACTATCTGATAAATAAGCGGCCAGTAAGTCAACTTGACCCATTGCCTTAAAAGATGTAATATACACACATCAAGAGAATGGTGAAATGGAGTCCAGGAGAGAGGAGTACTGCAAGAGAGCTGCTTGATGACCCGTGGCTATATGAGGATTTCCCCCAAGACTAGAATAGCAGTCTGGAAGGGTATCGCGTTTGGTGAGCACGACATAGCTATTGGTGTTGGGACACAAGAGCAGCGTATGGTGATACAGCCTGGATAAGCCGGCAGTGAAAGATAAGTATCCAAAGATCAATGGGCATAGCTACTCTTTCCAGTAATGATTGGTGCCAAATCGAAGCTGTCCAGTTGGGTCAGTCGCGTCTGCCCACCAACAGTCCGCAGAGCTGCAATTCGCGTTTATAATGAAAACAGAGAATGCGTTTGAGAGATTTTAGTGTGTATGGATTGATGCACACTAATTTCCATGATCCTTCGGCTGTGACACCTGCTCATTTGGGAGGAATCGCGTCGGGTCGGCTCAATCGCGACGCAGCTCTTCATGCCCAGACACGAAGGTACCATCACAAACCCGCAGATCGTAAGTTCTATAAAAACTACAACCCTCATCTCAATCTCCAATATATCTTCTCGCAGCGAGCCTCTTTTTGAGGCTAAAACTAGCTTGTTGCGCTTGTTATCGCCGAGTTACAGTCCAGCCTGCGACCGCTGCACCCGTCCACGACGCAAATGCCAAAATCACGAAATCGCAAACTTCCGAAATAACACAATAAAATAGCACGATCTGAGTCGCTCAAGTCTCATATTTCCGTAAATGCTAATATCAGATCTATAGAAGCATTATTGCCGTCAATATCGCCGAATAGCAAGTCGACATTGTGCGACTTGCCTACCCTGTTGTTTGCTCTGCCGTCAATTGCCTCAGCCAGCAGAAGGACGTGTCGCAGAGCCACAAACTAAGGAAATGGTAAAGAATTAGAACGCTATGAGGATCTATCAGGCTTTCTGAATCGGTAGAACTGTCTATTTCACTAGATTTGTCCTGAGACCGCCAATAACGATGAGGTTCCAGTCGACGGTTTGGTGTCCGACGCTCAGGAACCAAGGACGCGTCGCAAAGTGACAAACGACAGAAGTAATATAATATGATCGTGTTTATCTTATAAATGAGATTAATTAATCTAAGAAAGACATCAATTACCACCATAGATGTGCTTTTGTTGCCGCAATTGCTGAGTTGCGATTGGGCAATCGATTACAGTTATTCAACCGCAAGACCAGACGCACATGTCGCAAACTCCCAAATGGCAGAAATTGCAGGAACCGATAGCACTCGCTTTTCAAATAGAGTTAATTATTGTATAAAAGAACTGTGTTTGAGTTAGAAAGGCATTGGCGCCGCCACTATCGTCGAGTTACACGCCCGCAGACGGTGAGAATCGACTTGGCGGACGTTGTCGCAGAGCCTTGAAACCTTGAGAATACGTTAATTAATGCAAGAGATCCAATATTCAAGGCTATGTCTCGCAGCGAGCGAATTAACTAAGGTATAGATAGGTGCATTGTTGCTGGCAGCATCGCTAGGTTACAAGCCCAAGTCTGCGACGGTCCATTCAAGAAAGCATCGTCGCAGAGCGGCACATCGCACAAACAAGTCTTAGTGCCAGCAGTCTAGATTATAGGACCCTCTTACGTATTAGAAACGTTTGTTAAAGCTGTAGAAGCCTTATGAGAGTTATTATCGCGGAATTTCAAGCAAACTGTCTGCAACTGTATACCCAAAAGGGCAGTACCGCAGGGCGCCATATCGTAGAAACAGCATCCGTTATTGCCGATGGATTAATCTAGAAGTATCAATTTTTCGGTTCGGGCCCTCAAATATTTTATAAAGGCGTTGTAGCTGTCAATATCGCGCACTTACAGTTGAGCATCTGTACGTATCGGTCGTCGTCGCGATGAAGCTGCCAACGCAAAAAGCACAAAACACAGAATCGCCGAAAGTGTAAGGTCTTATGGCCTAAGATGGGTCGACTGAGGCTGAAATTCAATTACATGACTTTATTTGAGCAAGAAACAGCGTTGTTGCCGCTAATATCGTCAAGTTGCATGTCACTGTTCAAGCCAATCTACGCGTCTTTCGGGCTCAATCGCGGAGTCGTGCAGCTTCCACAATAATGAATAAAATGCAAATAAATGAGAGTTAACTAGTCGAAGAATCTCGATTGAGTATTTATATGCTCATATTAGTCAAGTTTCTTCACGGCGATGTCCTGTTGTGATGTCCTCGCTCCCGCTCCGTTCGCTTCAATCATCACTGAGGCATGACAACTACTCACGTCGAGCTGCGGACCCATTCCCTAGACTCTGACAATTAAACAGACCGCGTAGTCTGCAAGAGAATGTCTATGGTCTTATCCCCAACCCAGAGCTGCGTTATCCTTCCGTACCTCGAATGAGCAGCGCTGAGTTATTGCCGATGTCCTCAGCGGTGATAGCTGCGACGATGACGATAGTGAGATGTCCTACGCACGATCCAACCGGCTGCTTAAAATAGATGGCAGAGACGCCATTTGTAGTAACGTTTGGCAACTGAATTATCCTATTGTGATGTCGTCGCGCATCCTGCTGCTCAACCATCAATCGGCGATGAGACACCGAAATCTGCACACGACGAGCACAAGCCCAGCTCTCTTGGCTAAAAAGGTACACTACGTCGAATACCTCGTGAGCTCACGTTTGCATCACCAGCTTTGAGCCGTGGGACTGCGTCTTTACTCCAGCTCAGTTGTACTGGCGATACGGTATCGCTAGTTTCCTCCCAACGAAGAGAATCGCGCGAAGGATACCAACGGCGAGAGATTTGCGCAGGGTTCTAGATGACTCTCGTAGTGAGATTGGCGAGTGTCGGGTTACGATGTCGGCAAATACCCTTAAATTGCCAGACCATACTTCAGCTGCACAAGATCAGATGTCGACACTCCTCTCAGACAACTGTGCTACCAATCTCTCAACCCGCCCTCTTTTCGCAAGGAGTTGCTGCCAGAAACAAGACCTGGCTCTTCAAAACCAGTAATGCCTTGTACGCTTTCCACCGACTCCTCAAAGTTAGAGAGGTACAGAGAATCTCAATATCCGAGAGAGCTGAGGCATTGGGCTCTTTTAAGAGACTTGGATGAGCTTGTGGATACTTATCTAGCTTTTGAAGACCGAAGTGTTGTATTGGCGATATATACGTCTCAGTACAATGCGGTCTCCCATACAGACTACTGGATAATGGAGATGCTGTATATGGATGCAAATGAGATTCCGCGTGGATTCTTCGCAATATGTATATTAGATCCAATTCTCTGCATATGAGACATCCTGCTGTGTCTTGGCCCGATTTCTCCATCGAAAAGAACCTGTTTCGGGACTTATGTATATCTTATCCGCATCTATACCCATTTCAAGTCCATTTTGGTTACGAGTCCTTAGGGAGCAAGAAAACTCAAGACTTGGAAAGAAGATGCCAGAATAACTTAGCACAGAGCCCATGCTTAGGCAATACTTACACTGTATCGCTTAGGGTTAAATTTCCGAGTTTTCTTTCCTCCTCGCAGAGCGAGTCTTGTTCCTTGACCTTTCCTCCCTGTGACTCGACATACTGCTCCCTGGTCTGAAATTCGAACTGAGGATGTAGAATAAAATCGTAGTATAGATCAGAGGGAACATCGCAGCTGAAGTTTCTTGCTTGATAGTCCCATTTGTCCATACGGTGTCCCACATCAACAATCCCTTTAGTTTCCTCCACCAATACGTCGGAGTCTACTGGAACCCCAGGGTGAAAGTCCGAACGCAAAATCGACGTCTTGTTAATCAAATGCTCAACCGCTTCCCTAAATCTGGGGTCAAAGAAGAACTTATTCGGTGTGGCGGACAACTGATATGTTGTAGAGCTAAAGAGGTCAAGTTCACAGCATTTGTCAAATGCCTCACCCTCTGCAAGGGCCATGTTAACACACCCTTGGAAAACCTCTGTACAAAGATTGCCATAGGGTCCACCCCACAAAGTAAAGATGAAGGACCCTGAGGAAATATCCAAGTCCCGCATTGAAAGAGCGTCAATGAGCCAGGATTGTAGATCCAAGAGGAATGAGGGCCCAAAAAGCTCTCTAGGCTTATCCCGAGTCATCCAATCCTTTTCCGCGCCTGCCCAGCTATGGATGCATCCAAAAACACTGACACGGCGTTCCACCTGTAGTCGTGGGTTTTCCTTGTATAAAGGGGCCAAGCCCTGGGCGTGGAGTGACGGCATATTAACTGATGGCGAGTCTTCATGTAATATGATCCTGCGGATCTGTGTCCGCTGCGCAGCGGGCAGCCTGTTCAAGAAACGTATTGCTGTAGCGGTAGCAGAGAATCTTATTTTATCGCGATAGCGATAGTCAAAGTGATCAACCAATCTCATGGGATTATCATATTCGGCATTGCATGGAAATCTTTCGGCGTTTTCTGGACGTGGGTTATTGGGCCCATCACCAACTTCCCTGGGGAACCCGTGAGGACGATATGACCAAAGGTCAGGGAGCTTCCACACAAAGTCGTGAATATTCAATAGATTGAATGCATGGGCAACATCATCCCTTGAAGGAATGTCCCAAAGGTTGAATTTGAACCCGAGAAACTCTTGCGGATGGTACTTGCCAACCCAATGGGGCAAGGTCTTGTGTACCTGATCTTCAAACTCCTTTGGTGCCACTTCAGCGATGAGCCGTAGACAATACGAGAGTGCATCTCGGACATCCCCTGACTGCCGTTGCCATCTATCATGTGAGTCGCCTGGCAAATAATCCATTGGGTCCATGAAGTCTCGTTCATGGACGTCGGCAAAGCTGACATAGTAAGAAGGACCATAAACATCGGGACCATCAACGGTGTGGATGAAAAAGGATTCTACCCAGGGGCAGGAGGGAGGTCGTATCCTATTGAGGAGCTGTTTCGTTGAAGGGGGCCTATCCCTTACGGGGTTGCGGATGTCGTGATTTGCCAACTCTGATTCAAACATGGACCTGAATTTCGGAAACTTGGCGTCGATCTGGGCGAACATTTCTGGAGTAATGAACTTGGCGAGATGAAAGGCAAGGTCTTGCTCTAGGATGTAGTATGCAGTAGCAACGAGGTTGAAGCAACCAGCCAAGCTACGCCAGTTATCGGTGGTTGAAAAGTAAATGGTGTTGACCTCCAAGGGAATCGTGGCCGTGTCTCTTGCGATGGAGCGACATGTGTATCGAAGGGAGAGATCAATCGGGGTACGGGCTTCATCGGCATTGGTCAGTTTATCGGTTTGCGCATTGTAGGCATAACCGCCATCTACCTTGAGGCACTCTTTGAAGATTTGCTGACGAATCTC
>JABEEO010000253.1:0-77606 GCA_013364945.1 Fusarium tupiense
CTTGTCAAGACGGCCAAAAAACATACAACAGCGGGGATTCGCTGGTCGTCACCGACCCAACTACTAATCCGCCGGTTAGTGGCTTGACTATGGGAGAGCGGACGGGATCCCGTATTTTCCACTACCTTTGGTCGTATGTGATAGGAAGAGGTGACATTGAAGGCTATGTAGATACACTGCAGGCCCTTTAGTGTCGAAGACTAGAACAGCTACGCAAATGACATCTCGCTCAGTCATAACCAAGACTTACACGGAGCTGAAGTGTATTGCAAGTGAACTGATCGATCTATTATTAAGGTCTTTAGTTTCTCGCCGTAATCGTGACTATCTACTCCACGCATTATACTACGCATAACTAGTCCAGACTGTCAGTCAATCCCCATTTGCTTGAGGGAATTAAAAAAACTTAAGATAATTATTACTTTTTTCTATTACTTATTCTAAATGGTGTAACTTAAACTCTTGGAAAGTAACACCTTTCTGTTTAGCCTGCTTTAATAGAGTCTGAGTAAAGACACCGATCAACGGACCGGTAAAATCTCTAGCATCAAGTGCTGTAGTCTCTATGGAACCGACTTCAGTCCAGCCCTTGTCCATCTTGACTTCTGTTTCCTGAAAAGTCTCCTTGACTTGAAAACTGTACCGCGATAGAATAGCTGTAATTTGAAGTTGAATGTAGGTTGATACCGAGGACAGCTTGCGGGAGACAGTACCAAAAAGGCCAGTAGCAGAGTTATGAACTTCAAACACGGCAGTAGTGTTGTCAAAGTCGTAGGCTAGGCTGGCAAAGCGTATGGGATCTTTGTACAGAGAGATACCAGCTCTGATACCATTCCCAATCAACCCCTGGTCTACTGCAATGCGCGTAGACCCTGTGCCAGTCAAGAAGCGTTGGCGTCGGCCTAGGAATGTAGGGCTCTCAATAGCTGAGTCAAGTCCATGTTGACTTGGAATGAGTTGTACGGTTCCGTTGTCATCTAGATACCGATAGTTTCCTTCATCATGATCTCGAATGTATACATCTTCGATATGAGAAGGAGTCGGGAGGGGCTTTTGGGGAGTGAGCAATGGCACAGCCTCCCTTGCGAAGCTCATCCTAGGCTGACGGACAATGGGCCAGCCTCCCTCTGGCCAGTCAACGGGTGAAAGAAACGACTCTCTACCGAGGCCTAGAGTACCGTTCGGCTGCTTCCGGACTCCAAGAACAGCGGCCCACCATCTCCCGTCACTGTCCTGGAATAGTGAGCCGTGGCCAATATTCTGGATATACTCGTCCTTTCCATCAGCCGTCATAATAGGATTTTGTTCCCATGATTCGTAAGGTCCCCAAATATCTTTGGATCGTGCGATTGTCAACATGTGATGTTCAAACGTCCCACCCTCCGCTGCCAGGAGGTAGAAATATTTCCCAACTTTGTAGATGTGTGGCCCCTCTGTGTCGTATTTAGCCCAACCAGACCATATCTCTGTCGTTTCAGAAAGTAACTGTCCAGTGTTGATGTCGATTTGGACCTGCTTGATGGTGTTTGTCGGCTGTCTATCGTCTCTGATATGCCAAGCCCCTTGCACGAAAACACGGCCATCGTCATGGAAAAAGAGGCTAGTGTCAATGCCATGGTAGTCGAAATAGACTGGGTCGCTCCAGTTATTGCTCCAAATGTCGTGACATTTTATGATGAAATTGTGCCTCTCGTAATCCTCACCGTTGAAGGTTTGGTTTGTGGTGACGATATAAAAGACTCCTCCATGATAATGGATACTAGGAGCAACGATTCCTGTAGTTGCTACCATGGTGAAGCCTGTGTCCAACGGCACATGAATAGTGTTCGCATCTCTCAGGCTCAGCTGTGAACGCTTATGCAGAGCATTGCCTACAAACCGAATGCAAATGTGAGTCCCTGGACTTCTGAATGATGGCTTATCTAAATGCTGACCTATGTGTGTCCACTGTTTAAGGTCTTTCGAGGCGTAGATAGGAAGACCTGGAAATACATGGAAGGAGGAGGTGCAAAGGAAGAATGTATCTTTGACGAACACGACGGAAGGGTCTGGTGCAAATCCTGGTACAATTGGATTTGAGTAGCTGAATTCCGCCACAGAAGGCTCCATGGTGAGTTGTGGTTGAATGCTCAGTAAATAGACACAATATAGTCAAGAACTAAACGGACTCTAACAGTATCTTATACCTATAAACTTATAATGAGAGTCTGCAGCTCGAATGTATACTGAATAAGCCTATTCTCTAATGGTGTCGGCTAAATTGTGGCACCGGCCCCTGGTTCAATCATCAAGATCCGGGTTTCAGACTCTATCTATGTATCAAAAAGAGATTTTATGATAACAACCGATGTCGGGCGTTTTTTTTGGCGGTGGCGGCGTGCAATAGGAATTTACCCGAATGCCCTTTGCTACGTCCTGTCAATTGCCCTAGCTACATAGTTCTTGTATTTGTCCGACTCTGTGGGTTCCTTACCCTCCACATAGCATCTTTACCTTTTTAGTGTCACAGGCTTGGCATCGGCTTAATTGCGGGGAGGTTGTTTGTGTGTCATGTGTTGAGATGTTTGGTGCTCAATCGCAGACCGATCTCTCCGAGTTGTTAGAAACATTATTTATCAAGCATGTTTACCGATTGACCCTTTTCTATTTTCCACAACAATAGTTCAAAGGATACTACTGCAGATTATCTTGTCTGCCACTCATCAACTCTCACCATGCCTGTTCTTGTAGACGTTGACCATGCTCTGAAAGAGCTTACAATCGAGGAGAAGGTCAAGCTTCTCTCAGGCAAGGATAATTGGTCTACCTACCCTGTCGAGCGCCTGAAGATCCCTTCTCTTACGGTACGTGTTTGTCATACGAGAGCCAGAAACGGCGTACCATGCTTACATACGTTCAACAGGCTACAGATGGCCCTCACGGGGCTCGAGGCACGTCCTTCTTCAATGGCGTAAGTCAAACCCGTCCCATCAGCGTGGAAGGATGACATAGTTAACCCTGGTAAGCCGCTAGGTGTTCTGCTTCCATCAGCGACGGCGATGGGAGCGACCTTTGATACTGAGTTGATGCGGTCCGTTGGTAATATGCTGGCATCAGAAACAATGGAGAAGGGTTGCCAGATTTTACTTGCCCCAACCGTCTGTCTGCAACGTTCGCCCCTTATAGGCCGTGGCTTTGAGGCATTTGGCGAAGATCCGATCCTCAGTGGTATGATGGCCTCTGAGTATATCAACGGTGTACAGGAGAAAGGGGTTGCAACTTCTATCAAGCATTATGCAGCACATGACCAGTCTTATATGTCCCCAGAGGACGACTTGCAAGTTTCTGAAAGGACCCTACGAGAGGTACACCTTTTGCCTTTCCAGTTAGCTGTTAAGCATGCCAGCCCCTGGTCATTCATGACTTCATATCATCGCATCAACGGTGTTCACACTTCAGAAAACGAATGGCTTAATACGCAGATCCTGCGCAAAGAATGGGGATGGGACGGGCTGCTGATGAGCGATTGGGGTGGTGTCTATAGTACTGCTGAGGCCTTGAATACTGGCATGGACCTTGAGATGCCGGGTCCTCCAAGGTGGAGAGGTCTTCTTTTGCATCTTGCCCTCCTTTCTCGAAAGGTCAAGAGATCGATGATTGATGAACGGGTTCGGAATGTGCTCAACCTCGTGAACAGGACGCAGCCGGCTATTGAGCGCGAAACGCCAAATGAAGAAGCCGGCGATACCCCTGCGAAGAGCGCGCTATGCCGAGAGGTAGCTCGAAGCTCTATCGTTCTGCTCAAGAACGAAGGAAAGCTACTGCCTCTCGACCCATCAGCGCAGCAAACCTATGGTTTGATAGGCCCTGGATTTGTATATCCCGCCATCAGTGGCGGCGGATCTGCCGATTTGCGCCCTTATTACGTCCGTAAGCCGCTTGACGCCATCCAAGATGTTGTCGGCGAGGAGAAAGTGAAGACTGCCATTGGCTGTTATTGTAAGTTGGCTTCCGAAGTACCTTGGGATCAGTTCTGAACCTGCTAACATCTTACCCAAACAGCTCACATATTTACGCCTCCACTATCCGAATGTGTCACAGTTCCAGGAACAGATGATGAGGGTTATCAACTCTTTTGGTACGGTGAGGATCCAGAGGCTAATCCCAAAGTTGAACCACTTCACTCTACGACTACAACCCAAGCCACAATGTATTTTGCAGACAACCACCCCTCCGGTGTTCCTGATGCGTATTGGCTTCGCGTCGTGACATCATACAAGGCACCTAAGACTGCGACTATGAGTATCGGTTTTTGTGTAATGGGCAAGGGGCGCCTCTATATTGATGGAAAGGAGGCTATCGATCTTTGGTCTCGCCATCCCAACAAAACTCTCCAGACACCCATGTTCAATCAAGCGAGCATGGAATTGACAGCTGATCTGAAAGCCCACGAAGGACAGATTTACGAGATTTCTGTCCTAATGAAGAATGAATCCATGTCCACTGACATTGGAGGACCCTACGTCGGAACGCCATGCATTGGTGGTGTTCGGATCGGGTGCTGCGAAAAGATCGACCCCGCCGTCGCTTTGAATGAAGCCGTTGAACTGGCGAAGAATGCAGACGTGCCTATTGTCATCGCTGGTCTGAACGCCGACTATGAAACCGAAGCGGTGGATAGACACGATCTAGAGCTGCCACCTGGGATCAACGACCTTATTCAGAGGGTAATCGAAGCAAATCCTAAAACCGTGAGTCAATTGAAACCGTCTTCCAGATTACCATGGTCCCTGGCTAATGTCAAAGTAGATCGTTGTCAATCAGTCAGGCTGTCCAGTGACCATGCCCTGGGCCAACAATGTTTCGACCCTTATCCAGGCGTGGTTTGGTGGTCAGGAAACAGGCAACGCTATCGCCGATGTGCTCTTCGGCCGCTATAACCCATCCGGACGCCTATCCGTTACGTTCCCACGCCGACTGGAAGATACACCATCCTTCCTGAGCTTCGGCAAAGGTGTGCGCCAGATGTATTACGGAGAGGGCGTGTTCATCGGCCACAGATATTACGAGAAGCTTGGCAACGACCCGCTCTTTTATTTTGGATCCGGTCTCTCATACACAACCTTTGAGTATTCAAACCTCGATGTTCCAGAGATTGTCAGCCTGGGTAACGATGGGGAGCAGACTTTCAACGTCTCGGTTGATGTTACCAACACCGGTGACAAAGATGGACACGAAATCGTACAATTGTATGTCTCTGATGTCGAATGTGCCACTTTACGTCCCCGCAAAGAATTGAAGGGGTTCACCAAGGTATGGGTGCCCAGTGGTGGGAAGGTCAAGGTCGAAATCACCTTGAACAAGTATGCTGTGTCATATTGGGACGAAGAAGAGGAGAAGTGGCTTGCTGAAAAGGGGTCTTTTAAAGTGGTGATATCGCGAAGCGCAGACCCTAGAGATGAAATGTTGGAGCGCGAGTTCAAGTTAGAAAGGGATCTGTATTGGGGTGGAGTGTAGAGGAGTGCATCAAGATGGAAGTAGCTCAAAAGGAAGTACTTTAGTCTCTCCAAGACTTTGAGTGTCAAGTTATCATCAGATTATAGAACATGGAATAAACAGAGTAGTCTATCATCAGCTTTTCGCGTAGAGGCTTATGCTGTGAAAAATGAAACATTAGTTCATCATCGCCTACAACCTTATATATAAGCAGGATCTAGCTACATAGTAGTAAAGTGGCTATCTCATGCTTCCAAGCGAGAGGGTAGTTTGCTTTGCCTCTAGACCCTGTTTGGTATGTGATGCCGTGGGTTGTCCACCTTACGCTTTAGGAGCATCGTTTACTTGTCTAATTGTATATTTATCCTCTTTATGAGCCCGTGATTTTCCAAAAGACTGATCTATACAACTGTAATGTCTACATATCTGACCTTTACTTGCTCATTGCTAATCGCAAACACACCAATGACAGGACCAACAAAGTCGTGTCCAGTCATATCTAGGGAGTCTATTGCGCCAATCTCTTGCCTCATGCCGTCCTCCCCAAGCGAATACCAAAAGACAAGATCGAGCTCTGTGTAGTCTATCCCAAATACTATATTATTGTAGTTGGCTGACGCGCTGATGCTTTGAGATAATGTTCGTTCGATGGAACGGGCCTTGTTGACAACCTCGAAGACAATATTCTTGGAGTCGACGTCAAGAAAGACACGAGAATATCGGTGCTCGTCTTTATAATAACACAGGCCTGTCTTGAGTCGAGAGTTCTTTATGCTCGATCTATCCAAGGCCTCGAGCGTTGCGGAAGACGTGCCGTCAAGACTCCTCTGGCGCTTTCCAATGAACGTCACCGGCTCGTTGTCCTGGTTCAGGTCCACTGTGCTGGATGTCAGAGTGACCCTGCTTCCATCATGTTCATAATGCTCCGTCACGGGATCGCGGATCTGGAGATACGCGACGTCCGGAAGTCCAAGCTTTCTCGCGATAGGAAGCTTGGAGGGACATAGGCTTTGGTGTGTTGAAAGTGGCACGTCGGTCTGAACGGCGTCAATCGCCGGGAATTCTCCTTGGTCCCACGAGGCCGTAGTAAGGACGGACTCGCGTCCCATGATGAAACGCCCATTATTATTGCGTACACCGAGACATGCAAAGTACCATTGTCCCGAAGGATGCTGAAAGAGGTCTCCGTGGCCTGTGTACTGGATGTATCCATCAGGGTCCGCTTTCGGTAGTACTGGGTTCGCTGGATTGACTTCATACGGACCCCAGATATCTCGCGACCGAGCCATTATGACGTGGTGATCGGCAAAACAGCCGCCTTCAGCGATAAGAAGATAGTACCATCCATCCCTCTTATACATGTGCGGACCCTCGGGATAAACCTTTGTGACACCTTCCCAGAGCAGCCTTCTCTCAGAGAGATCTTGTCCCGTCTTGACGTCGATTTCGAATTGCCAGATCTGCGATGCGGGGGCTGGCGATCGAGCGCCTATGAGATACGCGCGGTCGTCGTCGTCCCAGAATAAGCTTGTGTCGATTCCGTAAAAGTCATAGAAGACTGGATCGCTCCATTCGTCAGCCCAGATATTAGTGGTTGATAAGATGAAGTTTTGAGACCCCGTTTCTCCTGGAAGAAAGTCCCTGTGAGCAATATTGGTGCATACAATATAAAATGTGCCCTTGTGGTATCTGATCGAGGGAGCCATAAGCCCCCCTTGCGCAGCGATTTTAACACCATCTTCATCAGGGCCCACCAATTTAGTCATCGAGCGCTGAAAGGACATCAAGCCCGTTCGATTCAGTGCATTGCCTGGTAGGGGAGGTAAGCATGACGGCGGTGATGGCGAGAGATGGCAGAGATGCAACATAAAAGAGACATACCAATGTGGTTCCACTCCTTCAAGTCTCTAGATGCATAAACTGGTAGACCAGGGAACATGTGAAAGCTTGAGTTGACGAGAAAGTATGTGCCATCCACGTAAATGACGGAAGGGTCCGGGGCAAAGCCAGGGATGATCGGATTTACTTTTACACGCTCCATTTTGGAGGATGCGTGACTTGATGAGTACCATCACTTGCCAAAGTACTATACAGGCTTATTATACCTTTCTGGGAGTCACCAAGCGCCATCGGGCTGTTTCAAGCTCAAGCTCAAGCTCAAGCAAAGAGTTACAGACCATTGTCCTAGAAGTCGCCTGATCTTGTTAGACCGCAAATCCCCTTCGCGGGGGTATAGTCATGGAGTTCAGTATCATTGCGGGGTCTTTTGCCCGACTGTCTCGGTGATATTTACATGTCCGGATCGCGCGGGCCATTTTCTTGGTACCCACAGCATTAGATTCTCGGGCAAATAAATGTCTTGACCGCTCCGCCTTCGACCCCTAATTCGTCCCGCACCGAGGGCTTTGGCCGCGCACGAGCCAGCGACTCAAGCTACATAGCCTGAAGTACTAGCTGTTATAAACAAGCTCCCATGAACAACGCTTTAGCTCGATAAAGTAAGTGCTAAGTCATATCAGGTAAAAGGACATGGTACTGCTAAGTAGAAAATTGGCCTTGCCCCGGCTAGTCAGTGAATGTGTACTTCAGCTTGGATCCAAGCGTGTTGCCCCCAACTGTAGCTTCAAAACGGGAACTCCAACATCCATGACACAGCTTATTGCTTGAAGTTCGCCCTCTAACACTCATATACCAATAGTCTCTAGAGAGATGCCGCCTTGCTGTGTCAGTTAATCTCGTATCGCTCGAGCAAAGCGAGGACAATGACTTGCAGGACGGCGCGCAATTCGCATTCTGTTCCGTTATGACGCCGTGTTGTTATCATTGATTAGACTGAACTTGATATCGCGGAGGAGGCTGGTGTCCAGTGTATGGGGCAACCCCACGTGCTGTTTCTCTACTTTGTGTAGATGCACTGAGTGCCTACTTGGACATGACAGGTGACAGAACCTTTGATCGCAAAGCCAACACGGGTGGGATTGGTGTAATCGATACATCGAATATCCAGAAGCTAGTATTTAAACACTAAAATAGCACACACTTTCCTCTAAGTCGAATCCTTTTCTAGTCTGGTACGTGTGTCTTGTCATTGATACCTTGGTTCATATGATTACCTCCTGGGTTGCGTTCCAACATTACTCCCTTATTCTCTTCGACTAAACCCCACCATCTCATATAACACAACACTGTACTACAGCTCCTTGTCATCTGATGTGACTCTACTCTTGTGGTCGACCTCGGGAATTCCTTCAGCCTTGATGTCAAGGGTTCGGTCGAGCACCTGTCTCCCATCAAAGACTTGGGCGACCTCTTCGAGGGACAAACCCCGAGTCTCGGGGTAGGTGAAGTAGATGATGCTGAGCCACAGGCATTGAGCAACAACAAACACGATGTAGTACTTCCACCTCAGGGACTTCAGTGCGACTGGATTAACAAAGCCGTTGAAGAGGCCGCTGCAAATCTGTGCCAAGTTGAAGATACTGAGACCCTTGGACCGAAGCGAATACGGCAACACCTCGAGAAGGTAGGCAATAGGTAGAGGCGACATGGCGATGTTGTAGAAGGTAAAGAAGACAAAGATTAGAATGACGATCCCAATGCCGAATCCCTTATGGGTGCCATCTTCCATCTGGTTTCGTGCCGCTAAGATGGTCCAGACAGTGAAGGTACATAGCATGCCGATAGTAGACGTTAGCAGAAGGGGCCGTCTACCCACTCGGTCAATAAGTGTAGCAGAACTGCATGCAATGATGAAGTTGTAGATCTGGAGACCTCCATTAATGAGGTTCTGGGTTTCGCCGTCGGTGATGCCGATATCAGAGAGGACGAGAGCGAGATAGGGACCGATAAGCTGGTTACCACACCACTGGATGATGAAACCCAAGGACGCGACAACTACTGTACGATGACGATTTCCCTCTGTGAGTAGAGCAAGGATTAGTATTGCAAAACTTCCCAGCTCGTAGTACGCTAGTGTATGTAACCGGAACTTACTTGTTTTGAAGAACTGGAAGTATGAGACAGACTCAAGAGACCGTTCGAATTCGATGGCACTGGTGATCTCGGCAATCTGAAGGCGTACAAGCTCAGTCGGCTCCTCGGTGCCGCTGTGATACTTGCTGAGGATTTTGGTGGCATCCGCTGTCCGATGGTTGGCAACAAGCCACCTAGGGCTCTCAGGTAGAGCGTAGACAAAAGCCACCTGGAATACGGACACTAGTGCCTGGAGAAGTGAGGGAATTCTCCAGCTCCAGTTGTTATTCATGTGAAAAGTACCATAGGTGGCCCAGGCAGCGACGATGGCGCCAGTATACTGTATGCAGCAATTGAGTAAGTAGTGAGCTTGCAAGGTCAGGAGAATTACCTGCTTACCCATGTGGTGTTGTAAATGCCGGTGATGATAGGTCGATGAGTCGGATATGCCAGTTCTCCAAGGAGCGGAGGAGCAGCGCATGAGATGAACATACCACCGAGGCCGATAAAAAAGCGCCCAGCTAAGAACATGGCCATGTTGGTAGCACATCCTTGCAAGATTGCAGCGCCAATGATGATGCAAGACCCGAGAAAGATAGGGTGGCGTCGCCCATACTTATCCGCCATCCAAGGGGCGATAGGCAAGGCAATCACGCCACCGATGGTTTGGATATTGACTAACAGGCCAAGAACGCCGCCAGAGGGATGGTCGAACTCTGCAACGCACAAAGAGTCAGTTGAAATACCAGGAAGATGGAGCCCGACGGCCCTGTCAACTTACCAGATTGCCAGTGCTCAAGAGTCTGCATTCCATTGAGTACACTGCCATCATAACCGCCTATATAGGCCGACATGAATGGAACTGCAAGCATGAGGTTCAACCTCACCAAATGCGGCACATTCCACCACGACTCTTTGGTGCAGAGGTCATGAACCCGCACCTCATCGTGCTCGCCATTCTCATTTGTGCCCATGATGGAATTGGAAAAGGTGAGACGATGTTACTATGCTCGACGTGTCGAGGGAAAAGAGGAAGAAAGGAGTAAGATGATATTGAAGAAGCTGCGGTAGTATCCCGATATTCCTGGAGACAGAGAGAAGAGAGATTGAGGTTATATACAACAAAGATATCCAACAGCCTAGTCTCTTTTGATGATGGCTAGTGCAGAATGGATTGAGGCTTTCTTACCCCATACATCACCCCATGGGGCACGAGACCGGTGGCCCCCGCGATGGGTTTTGAGTGCTAGCTGCTCCCCGCTAAGATATTCCCGGAGGCTGCACGAATCGTGGTCGAGGCCCGGAAGTCATCGGCCGAGTGTAACACTACCGTATATCATGTAATTGGGTAACGCCTGTGGGTCAGTTTGGCTAGGTTTTGGCCTTCTGATTGACTCACGTCTAAATGAAGATCTGACATCTTGCTATGAGCTTGGCTTGGAAAACTGTGATCGCTATGAAACCAATCGCTAACCCTCCAGGACTGTTTTTCTCCGTAACACGATTTTGGTACAACTGACGATATCGACACAGGGGCAGTGATGCCGTTGTTCGATTTGACCATGTACCTGCTGCTTGCCAATCAATTGGGTGCGATTCGGAAAAACTAGGTAGTGTGCAAGTTGGACCGAGGAGCGCCACTCAGTTAAACACTAGCCATTTGGTTTGTCCTTATGGATAAATACCGTATTTGCCCGAGCAGGGGTCCCCAGTATTTTGGAATTCTGCCGAGTACGACAGGGTAATGCGAAATCATGACACAGACGGGGGAATAAAGTACATCGATATTAGTTCGACCAACTTACGATCAATACCTACTGGCCTTGATACTAGGGAGGTTGGTTTGAGCTTCAAAATTTTATAACTGGACCATTATAGGCTGAGATGGACTGGCCTTTTGGCTGAATTGCAGTCGGTTCAATTGTAACAGTGTCCGCTAGTTATCGACTGGATTAGCCCGAGTCTTCTCTACCGAGACCACCTCCCAGTGCTTCACTGACGCATCTGGCGCTACGAGGCCAAGCAACGTGGTAGTCTAGATCAATGGTGTCACCGGAACAAGCTTTACGTGAACGGTCAATGAACTGTACTCGACTCCCTCCAGCTGACCCCTACGCCATGGTTCCGAAATCATGTCTACTCGTCCGCGAGTGCCAATAGAAGAGAACGATTATCAATGTGTACTCTGTTTCTATTCCTCATCATAATCGCACGGATTACATGAGGAGAACTCATGGATTGTCGAAGTTGTATTCGTGTCAATACGGCGACAGAAAAGAGGAGCTCATATTTTCCGGATACAGCTACACACAAATCAACAGGTCAATTTATTACGATCAACCACCAAGACTATCAGAAGCCTTTGAATCTAGCCGGACAAGCAGGTTGACTGATCGCTGTACGCACTGGCTTGCCCGGGATTTAACGATCTCCTCATCGTAATTATGTGCAAGTTCAAGCAGTAAACTGCCAACACGTCTTATCTTCTCGGCCTGTTCCATCCAGTAAGCTTGAGTAAGTACGCAGAGTATAGCCCATTATGAAATCTCTAATTGTTACTTACGCATTGCTCCCCCTCAGCTTGTAGATGAAGGAACGGAATGGTTTCAAGGACGTTGAAGAAATCTTGAGCCAGCTCTATTAGTCTCATTGCGAGAGACAGAGGTTCTGCACTGAGACCAATAACCTGGATCATATTGCATGAAATAGCGGAGTTTAGTACAAAGAGCTTGATAGAATGTAGAGAAATGAGATAGCTGGTCTTTTGCCGTTGCAAGACGTCATCCAAACATGTGTCTATCTCTCGGCCATCGTTGTCGCGTGGCAATGCAGCTGGTGACGGATCCCAGGCAGGGAAACAGTTTGTTAGTGTGATTATCTCGAAATATGCCTTGGATAGCTCAGCAATGTCTTCTTGGTAAAGCTCCGTAAATTTATCTGTATGCCCGGTAGATCTTGACTCCATCCCGCGGATGACTCGTGCAGCCATGGCCCATAGACGACGTATGATATGGAAACCCTCTAACAGACGGCCTTCTATCTCGGCACCATTGAGCTCTGGACTATATTCAAAGAGCGTTACTGGGCTTGGTGAGCTTGACTTTAGACTTAGATGGGTGTCGAACAAAGTTTCATGGATTGAGACGGGACGACCTCCCATTACTAAAACAGTCTTGTCACATACGTATAGCTGCCAGAATGCATTTCGGAGGATTTGCTGCTCGATGGGACTTCTTCCCTCGAGAGAAGTCTCACAGTAGAGACGCATCCTCATCGCAATTAGGCCCGCTTCGCTCAATATATGAAAGGCCACACCGTTGGTGCCTGTGGAGGTTTGTATAGCTGATGATAAGAACATGCGAATATTCAGCGACGAGGAGTCAGGGTGCTCTAGATCATAGTCGTGGTAGATACGGAGCAGCTCTCGCGTCGTTTTGAGGAACAGTGGCGCTGCGAGATACTTGATGGGCAACAGAGACTCGGGAACGGTATATGACACAGCCGCACACAGGGCTAGGAGAAGTGTCAGGCTCCTGAGGTTCTCAACTTCACTATGGCCATCTTCAGGTGAGAAGCAGCTCAGTGCCCAGGTGTAATTGTCACAAGGCGAGTGCTGCTGTGTGCCAAAGAATCGATTGACTGTTGCTCGCAGTGAGGCTTCATGACAAAGAGGAACAGAACCAAACACATAACGAGTGTATAGGAAGATGCAGCGATGAGCAATCGATGCTGGGGATTCATCTGATACAAGAGTCTGCAGCCCTACTAGGAAGCCAAGATAGGTCCTGGCAGCGGCCTCAGTCTGACTCTCTGACACTGATGTTCCTTGATTGCTGCTGATACCGCTGTGCTGGGCTTGGCCGACAGTTATGGTTGGTTGTTCGCAGGCCGCTGGAGAGGGGAGTGACGGGTCGTCGAGGATCTCGGACGGATCGGTGATAGGTGATATCGGAGTTGGCGCATCGTCTGAGATACTACCGCAGTATCGAACAGGCTTGGGACCTCTTTTCCTCGGGGGGGCATACTGACAAGCTGTCCCTGCGACTCGACAATTGCTGCAGGCAGGACATCCGTCACACTGCGTTCTCACCGTGTCAGCAACAAAACTGTTTGACCAGCTAGCTAAGACAGGGGGAAAAAAAGAGATTCGCCGATTCCGGAACCTCGGTATCACAAACCTTGACCTTGCGGCGGCGACATAGCTTGCAAGCCCGCCTTGGGCCCGAAGAAAATGCCATTCCCTTGTCGTGTGGATAAAGATATGGAGGAAAGGGAAAGTCGGACAAAATGCAGCAGACGGGTCGGGCAATTAGTTATACGTAGGTGGGCCATGCGGGGATCTTGACTAGGGTGGACGGAGGGAGTCCACAGATCGCCCGAAAGGCTCGACATTGGTTGCTGGTCTCAAGACTGGCTCCTGTCCCGCTCTATGGCATTTGTGGGGAGAAAAGTAATTGTACCTGATATCCGAGCTTGCAGTTCTTAGATATCATCAAATTACAAACATGCTTCTCGGCCATATAAGAAACCAATCTACCTCAACTTGAGACATTTAACAGCCCGACGAATCAGTCTTGAGAGGCTTGGAACCCAAACAGAGGCACGAGAACCATGACACGCGAACATGGCACACTCCCGCCCCAGGGACTCCCTTCGGACTTTGAGTGGGGATTTGCCACCGCTTCCTATCAGATTGAGGGTGGCGTAAAAGATGGCGGCCGAGGCCCCTCCATCTGGGATACTTTTACACACCTGGAGCCATCACGTACCAACGGCGATAACGGCGATATCGCCTGCGATCACTATCATCGATATGAAGAGGACCTTGACCTCCTTGCCAAATACGGTGCCAAGGCCTATCGATTCTCCCTGTCATGGTCACGGATCATCCCGCTAGGCGGACGACACGATCCTGTGAATGAAGAGGGCATCGCGTTTTATAACAAAATCATTGATGGACTAATCGTTCGAGGGATCACACCATGGATAACTCTCTATCACTGGGACTTCCCTTTAGCATTGCAGGAGCGTTACGGAGGTTGGCTCGATGAGGAGTCACAACTGGACTTTGAGCACTATGCTAGGATCTGTTATACACGCTTTGGTGATAGAGTTAAGAGTTGGATCACGTTCAATGAGCCGTGGGTTGTTTCTATCAAAGTGAGTATTTCTGATGGAAATCTGAAACATGTCATGTTAGCAGATATTGACAGAAAGTTCAGGGATTCTCTTTGGGCTGTTTTGCCCCCGGACGAAGCAGCACGAACCCAGACTGCGATACCGGTGACTCTGCGACGGAACCTTGGATCGTCGCCCATAACCTTATCCTAGCCCATGCGAAAGCAGCACGGCTGTACAACAAGGAGTTTAAGTCAAATGAAGCTGGTCGCATCGGCATCTCCCTCAGCGGCGATTATTTTGAGCCGTGGGATGTTACCGACCCCGGGGACCAGGAAGCTGCCGAGAGGAGAATGGAGTTCTGGTATGGCTGGTTCGCCAACCCTACCATGTAAGCAATCATGTCTAGTTCTATCGTCCGATCACATCCCTGCTAACTTGTCGATACCGTCCAGGCTTGCACAAGATTACCCTGCTGTCATGCGTGAACAGCTTGGACCCCGTCTTCCTATATTCACAGAAGATGACTTTGCTCTGCTAGGCGAGGCCACTGTCGACTTTTGCGGAATAAACTACTACACTGCTCAGTACGCCCGTAACCGCACTGCCCCGCCTTTAGATACGGACTTTCAAGGCAATGTAGAAGAGTTGCCAGTGAATAAGGAGGGTATCCCCATTGGTGAGCTGAGCGGCTCTGACTGGCTCCGCTCCTCACCCAAGAGCTTCCGGAAGCACCTTGTGAGGATCTACAGGAAGTACCGGAAGCCCATATGTGTCACTGAGAACGGGTGCCCATGCCCCGGCGAGGACAAGATGAGCAAGGAAGAGTCTGTCAACGATGAGTTTCGGCAGCGATACTTCAGCGAACACTTGGACGCCCTCGTCGGTGCTATACAAGATGGCGCGAAGGTCTCGGGATACTTTGGGTGGTCTTTGATGGATAACTTAGGTCAGTTCATTCCACTCACAATTGAGAAAGCGGTAGTTTGCCTCAAACGAAATGTCAATACTGACCAAGTCAACAGAATGGTCTGATGGATATGGCATTAGGTTCGGAGTGACTTTTACAGACTACGATACACTTGAAAGGACACCGAAGAAGTCGGCATTGATGATCAAGGATATGATCAGTGAGAGAACTATTTCGACATAAAATCCAAGCCACTGCGATGACTCAATATGCTTTCTTTTTTTTGCTATGTAGAAAAGATCAACCCTCTTAGATATTGATTCGCGCTGCTGCCCTATTGATTCCTAGTGCGATGTGACCTTTTTGACGGAAAAACAATAAGACCAAACCGTATACCATCCTCGATATCCTTCGGATTATGAGATTCATTCTTTTTGCACCCTTTATAATTTGACAAAAACCAACGTTATCACATGTTACGAGCCACGAATTAACATTCGAGTTACCGAAATCATTAAAGGCGCCATGTACCTCGCTTCAACAATCATGTATGTACTTAATCAAGGGCGATCAGCTGGGATGTGCACAACAAAAACAGATTAGTGTATATCGGCAATGAGAAATAAACGATACTAAACGAAGCTGAGCGATGCTAAACGATGCTAAACGATACTGAAAGATGCTGAACGAAGCTGAACGAGACTGAACGAACGAGGCACACGTTAGAATGAACATGAGCGGTTATCCTCTAAGAGCCGTACCAAACCGACCAGATGATTCGCTAAGCTCCTCATTGCAGGTAGAACCATTCAGAGCTAACCTAAGAACACCATTGTTCAAGGCATCCCTTACCTACGCTGATCCCAATATAATTACTATATGACTTAAAAGGCGAGGAATAAATACAAATCTTGAATACAATAGTATTTAACTATCTGATGAAAGGAAGCCACCGTGTTTGACTCTAGAATCGTAGGCGTGTTTTAGGCTCTCAGCGGATACCTAAATTCCCTCTTCTAGGGTATACACTTCAACCTCGGCAATACCAGTGCGAGCTGGTACGCTTGTCGCAATGGGAACGTCGCCATAGTCAGGCTTTTGGTTAGGCATGACCAGAGCCATGCCCCCCCTTGTTTCGTCGCCGTTCAAGATACGTAACGGACGAAGACCACCGTCAAGGGTTGCTTCCAATTCTTTCGCCTGCAGGAAGCCCGTAAAGACAACTCCCTTTTTCGTACTTTCGAACCTGGCCTGGAATCCATATCCGACGCAGAGAAATTTATGCTCTGCTAATCTGATAATCATACCTCCGCCAGGTCCCTGCTTACCAAACACAAAGGCTCGCTCGATCGTGACTTGCATGTCTCCAAATACCCTAAGCCATGGCTCTTCAATCTTTGGGGGTTCCTGCATCTCATCAAAGTAGAAACCGAAGCGGTCCTCTGGGGCGGCTCCCAAGACAAAATCCTTGACTTGGCTCAGTAGCCGGTACTCTCTGCCAATATCCTCAGGCCCTGTATCAATACCGAATGGGCTTACACCTAAAGCACTATAAGTTCCATAGGCCAGCCAAGCCCGCCGAGCGCCATGCTGATCGCGTCTCTGTTCAGGAATAAAGAGCGGGTGTCCTTGATCGACATAGTCACGACAGACTATATCATAGTTATTAAAGTAGTTATCTGGCGAAAGAAAGTCTAAGGACGGAGCCCCAAACCGCCAAATATCGAAAACATGTGGGCAAGGACCCCCAGAAGGATAAATCCCTGGCTTATCACCACCGGCCACGATAGTGCTAGTCACTATGGATGGAGGATTGGACCGATCCATGGTTTCAAAGTCGAGTTTGAGCCAGGCATTGGCATAGAAGGGTATCGGGTACGAAGTTTTACCCTCTGCAGCGACGTTTTCAAGGTATCTCGAGAAGTGGAAAGCCATGAAGGCTTCGTCGGCGAGCAAGCCAGGTCCAAACGCTTCTTCCCATGTGTGTCTTCCATCTTTGGGGACGTCGGGGAACCGCTTCGCGAATTTTGGGTGTTGTTGGTTGTTGGCCAGGTGTTGGAGTAGAGACTCCGGGACGGGCTCCTTGAATGCTGCTTCTGCTAGAGGAGATCTATCCCTCGAGTCGCCGAGTATGCCTGGCTCATTCTCAATCTGAATCATGAGCACAGTCCAGTGGCCTGAATCAAAGTCTTTTAAATGTGCCATCAACTTTCCAAATGCCTTGGCATCGGCTTTGACACACTCCGAAGACAGGGACGTGACAGCATCGAGAATAGTCCGGCCGCCGCCGGCCTCGATAATCTGTGCCCGCGGAAAACGTTTGACGTCCTTTTTTAGCCATGAGGGCGCATAGATGCTTGAGGCGTTCTTATACGCCCCGAACCACAAGAGTACAAGGTGCATATCATGTTGTCGGGCGCCGAGGATGGCCTCGTCTAGCGTCGAGAAGTCGAATACTCCCTCCGTAGGCTCGATCTGCTCCCAACCGACAGATCCGAGAAGGGTGTTGATACCCTCTTTCCTCATTGCCGGCCATATATCCGCCATGTAGCGTGCCGAACTTAGAGATGAGTTGTGTAGTTCTCCGGCTAGCATCAGGAAAGGCTTGCCCTTCACGGTAAGGCGAGTTACATTACCATCACGCTGGAGGTGGGGATGCAATACAGGTTTGCCTTGAGCATTTGTCGCCATGTTTCAGATTGAGAGCGTATTGGGGTTGAGGGTAAACATTTGACACGGTCCAATGGATGCTCTCTACCACTTGTTATATCATGAAATCTTCACTCCGCAGACTTCTCCGCTATATTTGTGTAACGATGTAATGGACTACCTAAAAAGAATTCGGAGTAATTACTTAATGTCACATTGCCAAGCGCTGCTGCACCAATGGTGCGGAATCAACATGGTGCTACTAGAACAAGATCGGGAGGCAATTATGTCAGCGTTCTCGGTTATTTGATGCTCGGGGGAATTACGGATTCATCAATGGTGATACAAAGCCCTTGTCGGCCTAATTCACGCCAGACTACACTAAGCCAGAAGTGTTTTGCGGGCAACCATCAGCCAGGATATTCCCAGCGTCAGAGACCCTACGGCGACTCTATCTTTGGTGCCCAAGGGGTAGACCAGGTCAAACCAGAAGATTCCCATGCCAAGGGTATCGTGCCCAGTCGACTGGAACTCGTTCTAGGTTCCCCAAACTCATGGCTGTCCTTCACAGTGATTTGGGTTCGGTGAATGGCCGTCCTCGAGGCTTTCCCCGTTGTTCACTGTCTCAAGGTAGTGGCACGAGGAGAGAAACCTTCTTGTTAATATGCAACGAAGCACTGGTCTATTAATGTAACTATTTGAAAGCTCAAGTCATAAGGTAGGCAGGGCTTACTGTCACCCTGCGGCTTTACTGATCCTCGACGCTTGAAGTTTACCCGAAGATCCCATCATGAGCTGGCTTGAACTCAACATGAGGCCGATTCACCACCGACTCCGGAATCTTGATTGGCGTTTCCTCTGTAATTCCTTCCACGATTGGAACACTCATCCCAAGCTATGCCTCTGTCAGTAAGCTGTGTCTTGCTTGGGAATATGAACTTACAGCAAAATATCTCAGCTTGGCAGCATGAAGTATTGTCGCTTGCTGCGACGTGACCTTGAATCTCAAGACACTCCATCCAAGTGCTGGTAAGTCATGCACAATGACTAGCGCCGGGTCTTGCAGGTTCAGCGACTTGCTGCCGCTGTCAACTACATCTTGTACTGTCGTTCCAGGGAACGTCTGCTGCCCACGCGAGCCTAGGAACCACGATGGATCACCGTGTTTGTAGAGTGAAATCGTCTCATTGATCTGATTCTCAATGATGAGGTCAACGACAGAACCTAAAGGGAGATTGCCAATGATGGGCTTGTCGAGTGTTTGGTTGGGTGCTTGGAACAAGACAGGTAGCATCGAGCCGTGGAATAGCTGCCAAGGCTTCTCGTTGAGGAAGTATTCTGGGACATACTTCTCTGTCTTTGATGGCTGAGACCCTGCTGCGAGTCTGAATGTCAAGTCTGCTTTGCCTGGATGATGTTTACCTGCTGATGGCGGTGGATGCGGGGGGTACGGGGGAAGAAGCTGTCCCTCAGTTGTGCTGCAGTCGGGTTTGGTGCTTCCGTCGGGGCGGACATGTACGTCTTCTACAGGGACCAGAGGCAACGCCATCGGCTCACCGTATTGATGAAGGCGCTTCGCCTATAGCATGTTAGCAGTCTTTCTATACGCCACTACGTGTTTGACCCTACAGGATATCTCAGTATGGCATAGCCATGAAGGTTCTGCAGCACACTGGTTGAAGAAATGCGAACAGTGTGATCCCCTGGCTTAGCATCGAGACGGACCAAAATGGTCACTCGGCTTGCGTTTGGGATATAAACAACCTGTCCATAATTAGTTGAATTCGCGAGAGAAGGAATTGTCATACATCTGCCTCTTTAGGGATGACAAAGCCTCCGTTATTAGCCACAACGATCATCTTATGATGGTCAATAGACACTCTGACGGAATGCTCAAAACCAATATTCATGAGGTTCAGCATCATATGCCTCCGACCTTGGGTTTCGATAACCTGTTACAAGGATTAGTCCAAAGAAGGAAGCAACAACTTGGGAACTATACCTCATAGTCTGCCTGGCTCGACGTGCAGCTCTCATCTGGTAGACCAGGTGGTTGAATGCAACCCTTTTGATCCAACTTCTGCCCGTTGATGTAATCATACTCTGGTTGACGGCAATGCACACGTCCCTTGCCTAAGACTCTGCGATTAGTCTGGTTCCTTGTTAGCAACGCAAAGTTGGTCAATACATACCGTTCACCAGAATGGAATCATAACAGTAGTATTCTGAACCTTCGGCTCTCATTCGAAGTAGCTTCCACACTGTATCGCGATGTTGATGGTTCTGAATGATGAGGTGTTGAATCTCGCGTTCCGCCTGGTTGATTTGGCGCAGCTCAAGAGTGTCATTTGTGATTAGATGGTAGGGTCGATGGCGATCTGGAGAAGGCGCTACGTAAATAGCTCCGGCAAGTCCCTTGCAAGAAATGTCAGTCATTGTTGTACCGCAGTGGGCTCGTGAGTTGTCTGACTTACGTCGACCGAAGCTGTTGTCGTATGGTCGATGAACCAGTTCAGCCCCCATGATCCTGATGTGTCGTATGCGTTGGTCCAATTACTCCTTGGCAGAGTTGGAAACTGCAATATGTTATTAACAGCTACACAGAAGTCCCTTGGAGTTTGAAGATTACCTGAGATAGCCCCGCTGTCCCATCGTTCCAGGGACCAACAGTCCTGCCGAGAGTTGAGTAAGTTGGTGTCATGAGTATTTGGAAACATAACTTACTGTTTGTGCCCAATTCCGGATCTTGAAGTATCTTGTTAGCCAGAGGTTTGTGTCAAGAAGCTGATGACATACAAGTGGATTGAGGACTGTGCGTAAATATCGCTTTTGACGGACAACTTGATGATATCACCTTCATCAGCATAAAGAATTGGACACGGTGTTTGGCCATTGCAAGTAAACATGACTCTCCACCGACCACCATCTGGATTCATCCATCTTACACCTGTTTCCAGATGATAGTGACGAACCAAAGCGTGAGGCTTGTCAGTTATGGCATCCCATTCAGGCCAGTGGGAGAACAAAGGATGGAAATTATCGTGCCAGAACAGAAGAATGGTTATAAAGGGAGTCAGGACAACAAGAAATAACCGGAAAGTCGAGCGAAATTGCTTCGTCTCCGCGAGGGCGGTCTTTTTGGAGCTCATCTTGCAAGAAAGTCGTACAACAATCGAGTGACTTCTAGCCAAGCATGAATAGATCTTTTGATAGCATGTTAATAGGCAATGATACCATAAAGAGGAGCCATGCCGAAGTATTGATGCCTGATTGGCACTCTAACCAATTGGCCTTTATCTCCAGCCGGTGTGTTGGCTTGATATGTCGTAAGCTTTTACGTACCATGCTAGCCTGTCTTAGCTGCTCGTATATGTATATTAGCCACACATAGAGCAATCTCTTATATTAATTGGACCAGAAGGTTCTCTAACTGGGATTAGAAATGAATCCAGCCTATTTAAGCTAGGAGTAATACGTAAAAGGGATTCGTGCTTCTTGCCCCCCCTGCAATTGCCTCTTAGCATGGACCGATAAACGCTATGGCCTCCAAAAAAGAGAATTGACCCTGTTATTGCTCTGAGTGGAAATTTCAAGTGACGTCAGATAGGATGGACTCGGGGACCGAAGACGACGCCAATATTAAGGTCTGTGAGCCTTGAGGTTGTGGATTTTAGTACTGAACATAGAAGATGGCGAGAGGGAAAGCTTTGATGATTAGAGGGAAGAGTAGCCGCGAGGCAAAGAAGTAATCTTGGATTGCCACTAAGTTATCTGTGTTGATTTAAGCTCTTAGCCACAAGTCTCTATGAGGCAAGTTATAGCTAATATGTCGTGCAAGGGGACAGAATAGGCTTATACTAGAACAGTGTAAACTTGACCCATATTCTTCAAGCTCACCCATTATCGCTCCAATCAGAAGTTTGAGATTAGCAATCTCAGTAGAATATCAGACAAGTCTCCTGAAGATGGTCACCTCGTCGGTTATATGTGGTACTGATTGGTTGAAGATTGATCGTATAGGATTGCAATCTAATCAGTAACCTCGTAACGAACAGAGTGATCATCTTCAGGGGTAAGGGGATTCAATAAAACTTAGGACCTCTATCATAGGTGACAAAATGCCCTAAGTAGATAAGCATAGGCACATTTGTTATAGATTCAGAGGATTTTAGACGAGATATTTTTAATATCTCAATTCAATGCCAGGAGTCTTCTTGTACCCCGAGAGGGGGTGACAATCTTTGGAGAACTTGTCTTATCAGCTAATTCTTGATCAACCTCGTCGTTTAACCTCAAAGCCTTCATTTTTATCTTGGAATCCACGGAGTACCGACCGCGGAGCGCCAAAAGATGTTCACCTAGGTTGCCCCAAAGTACCACAGAGCGGATAGAAGCGGAGATGAGTCCGCAGTGCCGGACGTCAGAGAGAACGATGAAACATTTTCTCATTCTTGGTACTCGGCACCGTCTAGTCTAGTTTGGTCTTCACTAAGACCATCTAGCTGCAGATTATCGGGGCTAAGGGGCCCACACCAATTTGGTTCTCCTATATGGTACTGCTGCCCCAATTGAAAGCAGACGAGCCCGCCGGGTGGAACGGCTGTTAGGCACCTACCTGTAGTCATTTCTCCTCCGACTTTGCAATGGTAACCCCTGGAATACTGAGCTTAGGTTTCCTTCTCTTGCTGTTTAGCTGCTTTGCGAACTGCCTGCGTCGGTATAACTTCACGGTAACTAGCCAATGGAGTGCTGCTGATGGTCATGGCCGACCTACCTTTGCGATCAATGGGAAGACGCCCGGCCCGCTAGTCACAGCTGAAGAGGGAGAGGAGATTGAAGTCTTTGTGGACAACCAGCTGGCTACTGAGACTACTATGCACTGGTAAGCTCTGACGAGATATGATGGTGCGGTAGCTAATATGTTAGGCATGGTGTATATCAAGTCGATAGGCCTTGGAACGACGGCGTACCAGGAGTCACACAATACTCGATCCAACCCCGCGATAATTACACATATCGATTCACCGTTCAGCAGCAGTACGGAAGTTATTTCTACCACGGCCACTTTGGTCCTGCTTTTGCGGATGGACAAAGAGGGCCTATTTGGATATCACCAGCGCCATGGCGTCCACGACCTTACAAATCCATCTCATCATCCTCAC
This sequence comes from Fusarium tupiense, assembly GCA_013364945.1. Classification (NCBI taxonomy): domain Eukaryota; kingdom Fungi; phylum Ascomycota; class Sordariomycetes; order Hypocreales; family Nectriaceae; genus Fusarium; species Fusarium tupiense. Next base: position 23,287 of record JABEEO010000253.1, read on the forward strand.
ACGACATCAAGGGCATGCAACGTGCGGAAGAAAACCCACGACACATTGTAATCAGCGACTGGAACGCTGAGCCGATGGACATACTGCTTATAATGTACCGGGACACGAGAATAGTTCCCTGGTGTAGCAACTCCATCGTCCTGAATGGAAAAGGCAGGACGTACTGTCATTCGAAACAAGAGATTGAAGACTCTGGAGGACCTGGGAGAAATGATCTTGGCTGTATTGTCCAGGATAGGCAGGACTTGTACGCCAATCCACAGAGTTGTGAAGCGACTGACGGGGAGCTTGAGGTCATTATGGCTGAAGAGGGTGAAGAATGGGTTTGGATCAACTTCATCCATTCTGGCGCACATCATGAACTACAGATCAGTATCGACAAGCATGAGTTCTATGTCGTAGCTGCAGATGGAGAGTTTGTTCATCCTCAAAAGGTCCATGCTGCCAATTGTAATCTTGGAGAGCGCATCAGGTAACAACCCCATTAGCACACACATGCTGATATACTCCACTGAAAGGCTGACACAGCTTGATAGTATACTGGTACATCTAAATCAGAAGCCCGGAGACTACGCCATAAGGCTGACGTCTCTCCGCATCGAGCAGATGATTCAAGGCCTGGGTATACTCCGCTACGGTCTAAAAGCGAAGGAAACGTCTGGGTTTGTTGTCCCCAACACCAAACCCTGGGTTCACCTCAACGGCACTCTCGTGTCATCGTCATTGACGGCAATGGATGAGAACAGGCTGGCTCCTTTTCCTGAGAGGCCACCCCCTCGCACTGCGGATAGTACCTTGAAGCTCTTTGTGAACATGACGGGGCCGGCTGCATGGTCGCTGGGACTGGGATCTCACCAGGCGTTTCGCCAACAATTGCCCCCGTTGCTCTGGGAGGATGAGTCTCGTGGCGATACTACCTTCGGAGGTCAAGGTTCTCTTCTGAATGGATCCGTTGTAGATATTATCTTTGAGAATGGAGCCAACGTCACGACCCAACACCCATTCCATAAACATAATCACAAGGCGTGGATCATTGGTACTGGCCATGGGGGCTTCCCGTGGGCAACCGTCGAAGAAGCCATCCAGGGAGGCGCCGGGAAGTTCTTTAACCTAGTTGACCCTCCGATTCGAGATGGGTGCAGGCTCGGGAATGCCACGGGGGACTGGACCGTCATACGGTATCAGATCACCTTTCCGGCGGCTAGCATGCTACACTGTCATATGATTCACCACTTTGGAGTAAGTCCACATTAGACATTGATCTGATCCCCGAACTGGCTAACATTTAAAAGGCTGGGCAGCAATTGGTTCTTCTCGAAGGCGTCGAGTCAATGGCCAAGATTCCTCGGGAGGTCAAGAACAAGGTCCACGCGGATTTCGTACCAGATCTTCGGTATGGTCCATTAGATTAGCAAATTGAATTAATGCAAGTACTATTACGTATATCAAAGTCTTCATATGCCCCGTCAACTAAGTTTCTTCCCTATTCCGGTCGCTACAACCCGTCCAACTTCCGTTAGGCTGAAGTGTTCTGTTCAGCCTCTTTGCGCTTTTCCTTCTTTGCAATCTGCAACTTCTTCGACATCTTGACAGGGTTTACGCCAGGCGTTTCAAAGACGGTATCGATCTCCTCCAAAGAAAGATGACTAAACTCAGGGAAGAATTGCCAAGTAAGATAGATGCACATAAGATCGATTCCAATGAAGAGGAAGTAAATCTAAAACAGAAAGTTAGTCCCGGGATCATAACTGAATGAATATCAAAGGGGATTGGCCTACCTTCCACTGCCAGGCCTGAAGTGCGTAGGAGACACCATATGTCATTATGAAACCAAAGCAGTTCTGGAAGAATGAGTACATTCCCATGCCCTTTGCTCGCTGGGAGTAGTGCAAAACCTCGTTAGGGTAGATGTTATGGAGAACAGCAACTGTGGCGTTTCGGTGAGCACATGTCTAGCAAAACAACGGTTATAAGAGAAGAAGGAGGTTCTTACCAAAAGTCCATTGCAGATGTTGAACAAAAAGATGAACGCCACTGTCGCAATACCTGTCGAATGCACACTAATACCGTTTGCATATAAACCACCAGTGATAGAAATTAGACTTAGAAAAAAAACAAAGATACACATCGAAAAGATGAGTAAGAATCTCCTCGTAACTCTATCAATGAAGCTCGAGCCAGCCAGAGTAGCCAAGTAAGATGCGACAGTGAGGCCAAGGTTGATACCGAGCTGCTTTTGTGAGTTGGTGATTCCGACAAGTGTCAAGATGCCAGCAAAGTAGTAGCCGAGCATACCACTGCCGTTACATTGCTGAAAGAAACTGTATAAGAAGATAATCCAAAGGCGGCGACGGGAGGCTTTGGTCGTCCAAAGAACTCTAAAATCCCAGGGCTTGCTTGTCATAAGCTCCATGGAATCCTGTATCTGTTGGATCTCGGCTATAACAACCGGGTCATCGACACTTCCGGAGACAGTCTGATAACGCGCAATGACCCGACGAGCCTCATCGATGTTGTTTCTCGCAACAAGATACCGAGGTGACTCAGGGGTACAAGGGTACACCAAAACAGCGACAACAAGAGGCGGCACAATCTGAATGATCAGTGGTAAACGCCAACTCCAGTTATTATCCATGTAAGAGCCCCCCAAGACAATACATGCAATGGCGATAGAGCCAATGCTGTAGCATGAGCAGTAGAGACCAACAGCTAAGCCACGATAGCAAGCTGGGGCTACTTCACTCATGTACATCGGACCACAAGTCGCCGAGAGGGATGCTCCCATACCGGCGAATAGACGACCTACAATAAGACAGGATCTATTGGGTGCAACGGCCTGCAGAACGCAAGCAACGACTAAAATCGAGCTACCAAGGAAGGTCACGCCACGTCTGCCGATCCAGTCCGCGAGCCATTGGAAAGGACTGGCGACAGCATTGCCAATAGACATGGAAGCGAGTATGATGCCAAGGCCGCCGCCGCTTACACCAACGTCAAAGTGTTCACGAAACGAGGGGATGGCATTGATGTTGCCAATGACGTTTCCGTCAATAGCAAAAGCAGCGCAGCCTATGAGTTATTCGTCAGTTATTGAGAGAAACGTAGACAAAGAGTGTTGATCGTACTCAAGCCCTGGATTAAAATGACAATAGCCAAACGGAAAGCGGCTTTTGACTTCCAAGTAATGGCATTTTTGGCCATGTGCTCCAAGTCAATGGTGTTGAGCTTGGATTGGGCATTCTCGATCTGAAAGTCCTCCGATTTCAGTTCAAGATGGCTGTTCGTTGTATCTAGAGCCTGGGGATCTTTTCCAACGGCCATGATGAACGGTGTTTGGCTCAAAGGAGCGATTTGATATTGATAGTTTGAAGGGGTTAGAAGCGCAAATGTAGACTACTTGATCAAAATAGAATCAAGATGAAAGGCACGGTTTGAAGGTGCTGATATATATATTCACCAATCTGGGACTGTCACATCACCCCACACCCTTACCCCGGATTCTCTAACATCACGAAATGTAGGCAATAGACAAATGCGGGGAGATTCAAGCCTGGCGAGGGTTAGTCTCTCTAGCATGGATTCAACATGCCGACGGGTAATTAAACTGTGCCATTCGAAGAGTTATGATCTCGACTTAGTCGGACTACGGATTATGTTGCGGATCCAATGCCGGCATGAGTTTCCGGATTTGTGGTGTGCTAAGTACTAGCGAAGCCCTCCCATTCTTCAACCTCACCACGCTATAGACCATCCGTCATATGCTAGCGAAACCTTTCGTTTTTGAATTGGTTAGCTGTGTGATGATCTTTTAGCCGCCGTGAAGATGGGTTTGGAGTGAGACCCATCTAAGAGCTTGATTGGCTATCTCTCAGAGCTGACTATATTCAGTAACTCAGTTGACTTGTTATGCCGGTTAATTGCTTTTGTTCTTTGTTAGTCTTATATATCCGTCGGTCATTTTGGCCTGTCTTCTTCCCCTCCAGTATAGCCCTGTCACACAACTAATTGTAGACATTCACCGGAGTGGTTCGCCTACTGTATCATCAAGATTCAAGACTCATATAGCGCGCTCTCTTCATATGCTATACAGTGAACAGTATAGGAATTTATCAAAATAAGTGTTTTATCTTGATAATGCTATCCTCGAGCGTAGCTAACCCATAGCTTTTTATTGCCCTGAGAAACGTGATCACAAGCTGGATGTACCCCGCGACTTGGTTTACCCCTGGGTGAAATTAATTCTGGACCTTCGGGATTCGGGAGAATTATCGGGCACAATATCTGCCTAAGCTGGTTATGCCTTCAAGACTTGGCAAAATCTACCGATTGATTGACAGATCTTATTATTATTCTAAGGCCTGATGAAATTTTCCAATTGGATGCTTAATGGATGGTCCACTCCGATGGAATGTGCTCTCAAACCACAAATTACGCCAGTCATCTCCATTGCGCCAGCCGGATGCTGACGTACCGAATATACAGCGCTAACCATTTCTTTACCTCAGTTTTGCTCTCGAGATTTTACAATTCTAAGTGAACTGTACCCTCTCTTGCACTGATACGAATCGTCTCTATACGATGGAGAGCGACCGCAGTCCTCAATGTCTTGATATTCACTATTCCACACCGGCAACACAATGGAACGAAGCTCTACCGATTGGAAACGGCCGGTTAGGGGCAGTCGTATATGGCGGGACCGATATTGAGCTGATGCAGCTTAATGAGGACTCAGTGTGGTATGGAGGCCCTCAAGACAGGACACCGCCAGATGCTCAGCGAATGTTGCCTCAACTTCGGCAATTAATACACAATGGGAGACATTCTGAGACGGAGGCTTTAGTCAAAGAAGCATTTTTCGCTACACCTTCCAGTATGCGACATTATGAACCTCTCGGCACTGCCACGTTAGAGTTCAACCACCAGAATATTACGGACTACAAGCGGGCTTTGCATCTAGACAACTCGGAAATTTCTGTCGAGTTTTCAGCAGATGGATGCTTTTTCAAGCGTCATGTCATTGCGTCGTATCCCGATGATGCAATTATCCTACGATTCCAGGGGTCGAAGCGAACGCGATTCGTTGCTCGTTTAGATCGATTGAGCGACAACGAAACGGAGACCAATACCTACGTCGATACTATCAGGTCTTTTAGCGCTCGAATAGTTGTCCATGCTACTCCAGGCGGACTCAAAAGCAATCGCCTGTGCTCCGTTCTTGGAGTTGAGTGTGACGATGACGGATCCGTTGAAGCCATCGGCAACTGTTTGGTCGTCAATTCATCAGCATGCAGGATTGCAATAGTCGCTCAAACTACATTTCGACATGACCGGCCTGAGAAAGTAGCATTGGAACAAGTTGATCAGGCTCTTTCCAGGACATGGCACGATGTGATGAATAGGCACAGGGCAGATTATCACAAGCTTTTCAACAGGATGAGTCTGAAGATGCACCCCGATGCTTTCCATTTGCCTACCAATGAGCGTCTTCTCAGCAATCGAGATCCCGGACTTGCTGCCTTGTACCATAATTACGGCCGGTACTTGCTGATATCCTCAAGTCGAGATGGATACAAGCCATTGCCGGCAACACTCCAGGGCATTTGGAACCCTTCCTTTGCACCCCCATGGGGCTCTAAGTTCACCATCAATATCAATACGTAGATGAACTACTGGCCTGCTGGACCCTGCAGCCTCGGTCATGAGTGTACACTTCCGCTGGTGGACTTGGTAGAAAGACTGTCAACACGAGGTTCACATACCGCTAGAGATATGTACAATTGCCGAGGGTGGTGTGCGCATCACAACACAGATATATGGGCTGATACAAGTCCTCAAGACCGCTGGATGCCCGCTACTCTATGGCCTCTAGGCGGTCTTTGGTTGTCTATCACATTGATGAATGGCCTACGATATGATTATGACAAGGATCTTCATGACCGACTTTTCAAGGTTCATGAAGGTGCCGTTCAATTTGTTCTTGATTTCATGATTCCTTCCAAATGCGGTTCAGTTCTTGTTACTAACCCCTCGCTTTCTCCGGAGAATACATTCATCTCCGAAGCGGGTACAAAGGGAACATTCTGTGAAGGTTCTACGATGGATATGACGCTCATTAGACAAGCGCTGGAACAGTTTAACTGGAGTTTGGAACAATTGTCTAAGATAGATCACCCTCTCGAACAACCTGCCAAAGATGCTTTGGCTCGACTTCCGCCATTGACCATCAATGAAAAAGGTCTTATCCAAGAGTGGGGTATCAATGATTATGTAGCAGACGAACTGGGTCATCGACATGTATCTCATCTGTATGGCCTATATGCAGGCGATTTCATCCACCCTATACACACTCCAGATCTCGCTATAGCAGCCAAGAAGGTGCTAGAACGTCGTCTTGCCAACGGTGGCGGCCATACTGGATGGAGCCGAGCGTGGTTGCTCAACTTCTTTGCCCGATTGCGGGATGCCAAAGCCTGTGGAGATAACATGGACCTACTACTGTCTAACTCTACTTTGCCTAACCTTCTCGATTCGCATCCTCCGTTCCAAATCGATGGAAACTTTGGAGCATGCGCGGTGATCATCGAGTGCTTAGTGCAGTCTGTGGAGACTGAGATTGATGGACTTAATGTTGTATGTGTATCTTTGCTGCCAGCGTGTCCTGATCAGTGGGGAGGTGGCCACTTACAGAAAGTAAGGGTGAAGCAGGGGTGGCTCATATCGTTTCAATGGGGTAGCAAAGGGCATCTCGTAGGAGCAGTAGAGGTGTTTTGTACCATGGGAGGTGCGGACGATGTATATATCCGAGGTCGAGGCCAGTTCGAACAGCGAGTCAAAGGTGAAGCTGGGCGGCAGTATATCTTTAAGGTGTAGTATGAGTAAAGCTAATGCATGATGCTACGCCCTTGTAATGCCTTGTGAACATTGCCTCCAAGTTTATCCTGCTGAGCGATAAGTCTTATTTTTACGGTAGGGGTGAAGGATGTGACAATGAATGATTGGTTACAACGAACTACTTAAGAAAGTCCCGGGAGAACGATGAATAATCTTGATCTCATAGTTAAGTACGGGTAGATTTATTAACAATGAAACCCGAGTATCGCCAAAGATTCAGCTCAACATTCGTCAAGGAGGCTTGCTTCACTCTTCAGCAGACTGGTTCCCCGCTTTCCCAAAATCTTTAGACCTACAATGCCGTATAAGGTAATTTGCTCTCTGCAGCTTAGCGTGAAGATCTCGGAATTACCGCCGACATTTCACCCGACTCCGTATCCAAATAAAATGATATATCATGGCGCAGCGGGTACGGTCGCCACAATGACAGAATTACCCGCCGGGGTTTATGGTTAAACAGAAAGACATGAATGTTATTAACAGATAGGTTAAGAATGCTTTTTACCTTCACCGAAACTTGGAGACACTGAAAGGAAGCCGGACAACCGGACTGATGCTGCTTACTTTTGAGCATAAAACGACCACTCATCAGGATTGTAGTCAGTAACTCAAATCTCTTACCAATTACATCTAAAATATTGAGCTCAGATCAATATGCCATTTCCCAAATCGCAGCCGGACTGGAGCAATCTCGATGTTCTCCATCGTAACACGCTGCCCACGCGTGCTCACTTCTTTCCGTACGCCAGTAAGGAAGACGCACTCTCCTTCGATCGCCAAAAAGCACAGATAAAACTACTGAATGGGACTTGGAAGTTTCGACATGATGCTTCCCCTCTCCAAGTTCCTGCATGGAGCGCCCTCGATCCCCTTACCTGGGCCAATATCAAGGTCCCTGGTATGTGGCAACTTCAAGGGTACGGACGACCTTTATACAGCAATGTCAATTATCCTTTCCCTGTCAATCCGCCAAACGTTCCGCTTCTGAACGAGACAGGATCCTATTGGCGGCAATTCACTACGCCCCAAGACTGGCAGGATCAGCAGATTCGATTACGTTTTGAGGGTGTTGACAGCGCCTTTCATGTGTGGATAAATGAAGTTGAAGTTGGCTACAGTCAAGGTAGTAGGAATGCCAGCGAATTCGATATCACCTCATTCTTGAAAGATGCAGGTATCATCAACACTATTGGTGTTCGCGTCTATGAGTTATGTGACGGCTCCTATCTTGAACGACAGGATCAATGGCTACTGTCAGGAATCTTCAGAGAGGTTTACTTGCTTGCCTTCCCACCAGTTTCAATCATAGACTTTACAGTTCGACCTGAAGTTGACGGGAACCTGGCAAATGCAGCAGTACATGTTAATGTTTGTCTCCAAGGGGTCGATGTTGAGGATATCAATCTCGAGCTGAGGAGCCCAGACGCACAACTCCTCTACACGAAGCAGTTCAAATCCATCGAAACTGGCACTATAGCGGTCCGAGATCAAGACTTGGAGCTTTGGTCAGCTGAGAAACCTGTTCTTTACAGCTTACTCCTGAGTGTGGCTAACTGCTACATCTCACATCGCATTGGCTTTCGTCGCGTCGAAATGAAGGGGCCCAATTTCCTTATCAATGGGAGACCCCTGGTCCTTAGTGGCGTGAATAGACACGAGCATCACCATCTCTATGGCCGAGCAGTGCCGTATGAAGATATGCGCGCGGATATTGTCTTGATGAAGCAGCATAACATTAACGCTCTACGATGCTCGCACCAGCCCAACGACCCCCGACTCTATGAGGTCTGTGATGAGCTCGGTCTGTATGTTATGGCAGAAGCAGACCTCGAGACCCATGGCTTCGATCCGGTCGAGCGTACAGCTATCCAAGACTCTGAACACATGGACGGTCGTGAAGCTCAAGAACTTTCGTATTCGCGGGCTGCACGATGGACTTCGGATAATGTCGAGTGGCAGTCTGCATATCTAGACAGGGCCAGTCAGCTTGTGGAAAGATTCAAGAACTTCACCTCAATTATCTTCTGGTCCCTAGGAAATGAAGCCTTTTATGGACAGAATCATGCTGCCATGTATCGATGGATCAAAGAAAGGGATCCTACCCGACTTGTGCATTACGAAGGTGATCGCAAGGGCGTCACCACTGATTTTTATAGCGTCATGTATGCCACGCCAGATGAGCTTATGCAGCATTTAAAGGAGAATCCAGACCGAGCACTTATCCAGTGCGAATATGGCCACGCCATGGGAAATGGTCCGGGAGGATTGACCAATTATGTTGAGCTGTATCGGTCCCAGCCGCTCCTGCAAGGAGGTTTTATCTGGGAGTGGTGCAATCACGGACTTCTAAAGAGAGACGGGAACATGTTTTATTATGCATACGGTGGTGATTTTGGGGATAAGCCCAACGATGCGGATTTTGTTCTGGACGGACTTGTTTTTTCGGATCATTCTCCCTCACCTGGCTTACTGGAGTACAAGAAAGCCATAGAACCTGTGTCAATTCGGCTTGAAAAAGATAAGATCATCTTTAAGAATCATTACGACTTTGCCGACCTCAGTCACCTTGTTGCTTCCTGGCATCTAGTTGGGGAAACTGGAGGCACAACGCCGACACCATTGGAGCTACCGAATACCCTCCCGAGAGAGGAAAGCGCCGTGGATTTACCGAGCCTCCCCAATGAATTTCGTGGAGAAACTTGGCTCTCGATTCATATTTTCCTCAGGAACGAAACTGTCTGGGCACCGCAAGGTCATGAAGTCGCCTGGGCCCAGATGTTACTCTCCAAACCTCAAGCATTCGAGCTAGCCCCAGTGATAGGCAACCAAGATTTGGCGCCGTCGTTGCAAGAGTTTCCAGGAAAACTAGTCGTATCATGGCCAAACTTGGAACAACTATTTGATATGGATCTTGTCAGCGGCAACCTTACTTGGGCCAACGAAAATGGTACAGTTCTTTCGAAAGGGCCAGAGTTGAGCTTGTATCGGGCACTCACTCAGAACGATGTCGGCTTTGGGGGAGACGGTAAGGAATGGTCAAGGTTTAGGGTCGCTGAAGCTAGTACCCATATCCAACGGTTCACGTGGTTTGTCAACGAGGACCATACTGTTACAGTCAAAGCAACTGTGAGGGTTGCTCCTCCGGTTCTGGAATGGGCTTGTCACGCCGATATTACTTTTGCCCTTGGTTCTGGCGCCATGTCTATTCATGTAAAGGGTGGATTCTCGGGGACTGTTCCGAAACATATCCCACGTCTAGGTCTTACAATGTCGTTGCCCAAGGGCTACAACAAGGCAACTTGGTTCGGGCGAGGCCCTGGAGAGTCATACAGGGACAAGAAGGAAGCAGCTAGATTCGGTCGCTGGTCAACGTCAATCGACGACTTGCAGACCAACTATGAATGGCCACAAGAGAATGGAAACAGAAGTGGCGTGCGATGGGTCCAGATTGAGTCTAGGAATGCGACGTTGGAGGCTCGCATGGATGTTCCTTTGAACTTTTCACTGAGGAGATATTCGGTAGGGGATTTGGATAAGTCACTGCACCCACACGAGCTCACAGAGTTGGATGAGACAGTGTGCAATCTCGATTTTGCTCAGCATGGCCTTGGGTCTGGAAGTTGTGGACCGCCGGCTTTCGAGGGAGACCGTCTAGAGACCAAGTCTTTCGAGTTTAGTACAGTACTTAAGGTAATTTAAATAGCAGAAGCGGCTTCGTCTTTTCTTCACAGAATCTTTTTTGTCTGTATTTTGAGATATGGCAAGGGATGCAATAAAATTAAGGGCCTCTATCCTAGGTGACAAAAAGTCTTTGGTCAGCGTAGGCAAATTTAGCATAATTCAGTCTAGATTCAGAAGATATCAGATTAAATAAGCTCCATCACATGCCACGTCGATTGAGCTTCTCACCCAATCTGGTCGCCACAATCCGGCCAACTTCCTTCAAAGACGGTGCCCCAATCATCTCCAACACACTGACCTGTATTCCAAATACTTGACCAAACCAGCGCCTCAATTCGATCGCGGTGAGTGAATCGAGGCCCATTTCAGATAATTTGACATTGTGGTTAACAGGCGCATCTGGTCTGAGAAGGAACTCGTTGACCTTTGTACCGATCTCCGTAGACAGAAAGTCAATAGACTCTTCTGATAATATTTCAATGGAGTCTCCTTCGCCGAAGCTCTGCAAAAAGATCTTGAGTTGGCTACTCTTGCCTCGCGTGTCAGCTTGGTCTCCTGTTGGGTTGTGATATGCGCCCATTCGACGATCACGCCGCCAATTGGTGGGATTCTTGGGATCATCAAGATGAAGATGAGATCTCATGCCCATAACAATATGGGTACTGCTCTTCCACGACCAATCATTCGACGAATGATACTCAGAATCGACATTGGTAGAGCTGAGCGTGTTTGGTGCTGAATGAAATAGTGACGCCTCTACACTTTCAAGAAACTCCTTTTCCCTCACAGTATGTAAGCCCTGAAGTCTAATGCTGCGAAGGGCTGAAGGATTCTCTGCCAAGTACCCGATGTCTTCGATACCACAGATTGAGAGCACAGATGCCGGAAGGCCGAGAGAGTGTCTGTACTGGCAGAACGACTCCATGAATATGCATCCGGCTTTGTAGCTGCTCTGACCAGGCTGATCGGCAAAAGTGACTCCGGAGCTTGCTAGCCAAAAATAGTCCAGGGGCTGGTCGTGAAGTGCTCGATGGAGATTCCAGGTGCCATTGACTTTGGGCTCGCTTACATCCGTCCAATCTGTCCACTTCATATCCAGAAAAGGAGAATCCTATAGATGTCAGTGCTGTACGCTGCAAAGTCTTCTTGATGACCTACCCTTTGGACCATGGCGAGATGAAATACACCTTTGATGGGATATGGGGCCTTGCTGATAGCATTTTGTACGGCTTCCACATTATTGACGCTTCCCTTGACTACAACGACGTTGCACCCCATAGCTCCAAGCTCTGTAGAGAACTTGCTCTCTGCCATACCCATACCACTCCTGGAAAGAAACACCAGATGTTTGGCCCCACGCTCCACTAGCCATACTGCTAAGGCTTTACCAAGACCCCCCAAACCGCCAACAAGAAAGTAAGAAGCATGAGGGTCGAAACGAATGCTCTGAGGAGTAGTAACCTTGGCATCTAGGTTCGACGGATCTGGCGGCATTTCAAGAACAACCTTCCCTATATGTTGACCATCCTGAAGGAAGCGAAACGCCTTTCTGACATCCCTGGCAGCAAAAGAGGTGATAGGCTTAAGAGCTCTGAGTTTCCCCTGTCTGAAGAAATCGAGGGTTCTTCCCATAATACTACCAATGTGTTAGCTTTGCCATTTTGAGTCTCGCATAGGGGATGGACTGACTCTCTGACTAGATCAAGCCGCCATTCTACGAGATAGTGCATATCAATACCGCAGTAAGACCTGTTGTCCAAGAACCTACTCATATCGAGCTGACCACTTGAAGCCAGATCGCGTTTCCCAAGCTCAAGGAGAGTACCTGACTTGGCAACGCACTTCCAAGAAGCCTTGAGAAGTTCGCCACTGAGTGAGTTCAGAACTAGATCGACGCCTCTCCCGGCCGTTTGCCGCATGACATCATCTAGGAACGAGGTATCACGGGAGTGGAAGATTCGTTCCCGCGAGATGCCGTATTCCTTGACAAGATATTCTCTCTTCTCTTTATTTCCAACTGTGGCATATATCTCACCCTCCATCATCTGTACGACCTGAATAGCTGCAAGGCCGACGCCACCACAGGCAGAATGGATCAATACACTGGTTCCTTTGCGCATCCTCCCCACGTCAAGCAAGGCATATATGACTGTGGAAAAGCAACACTGCATGGCAGCAGCTTCTTCAAAGCTCATGTTATCAGGAACCTTGTGCATGTAGTGATGCTTGGCTGTGAAGTACGTACATAGGCCACCGTTGCAACACAGACTCATGACGCGATCTCCGACGGAAAGACCTGTCACTGCACTACCAAGGCGTCTGATGGTACCGGATACTTCTAGGCCTGGTAACACATGTGGAGCTTGAGAGGGGATTAGACCTAGAGCCTCTACCACGTCATGGAAGTTGAGGCCAGCGGAGTGAACTTTGACCTCGACCATGTCAGCCTCCAGTGTCTCTGGTAATGCAGAGACGACCCAGTTCATTGTATCGAGGGACCCAGGCTTGTCAACTCGCAAGACCTTCATCGATTCGCCACTATGAACTTTGTCCAATGATTCTTCCGCAATACTGATAGGTTGATACCTCCCAACAAAGATCGCATCACCATGTACAATATATTCCTTGTCCGACTGAAGATTCTCGCTATCTCGATCCTGTATAACCTTCTCAAAGACACTGGCAACCAGATTGCCGAGACGGTTGGTATCAAGATCAATCTCAAGCGTATAAAAACTCAGCCCTAATTCCGATCGAAGAGTACGAGTAACGCCTAGTGTTTGAGCGGATCTCGGATTCTGGCATCCAAACTGAGTCGGAGGCATGAGCCACATAATTCTGTTGGAGCCGAGGGACCGTGCGAAATTCTGGAATTTGATGAACCTCTCTTGAGGTATATCTTGAAAGAAGGCGGCTTCCAAGTCCAGGCAAGAGATGATATCATGATCTTGAGGAAGGTTATCGTCGATTTTGTGCACGGTAATCTTATACCCTCTTGCTTCCAGGACGGCTGAGACCTCGGTAGCTGGGTGACTGTCAGGATAGTGAGTTAATAAAGTAAGAGAGGTTGGGTCCATGGCCAACAAAGGTTCTTTGGTAGCCACTATCACAGCACAAGTTCGATACGGCTCGTCATCATCATAGACAGCCACATCAACGCCGCTGTACCCAGCGTTCTTTAACTCTTGATCCCATCGGGCTACAGAGACGTAAGGCTGATCTGGTCGATCGTCCTCTTCTCCCAGCCACCAGCCAGAAAAGGTGCCGACAGTATAGGTGGTCACACGAGACTCTGTGCATAATTCCGTCATGGCAAGCATGCCATCCGATTTGAGCAATGTCCGAATATTTCTCAAGGTTACATGAAGTGATGGCGTAGCGTGTAAAACGTTGGCTGCCACGATCAGATCGTAAGTTCCGCTCTGAAACCCTTGTTCCAGAGGATCCTGGGAAACGTCCAATACTTTGAACTCCATGTTGGGGGCATTGGAGAAACGATCCTTGGCCGCAGGAAAGAATCCAGCGGACACGTCAGTGTAAGTATAGAGTGAGTAAGCGGGGAGATGTCGTATCTGCGATAGACCACGGAGAACAGTCTCAGTGGTGCCTCCGGTACCCGCGCCGACTTCGAGAATCTTGAGAGTAGACCGAGTATGTGATAGAATGCGCACAAACTTGGAGTAATCGAAAGTCGAAAGGCTGTAAATATCTGCCAAGACGTTGTCCTTGAGGAGTATCTCGATAGTTGTTGCTTTACCCGTGAATATGTCTTCCATGTTATCACAGAGGCGTCGAATTCCGACCGTGGCCGCCTTTTGAGGCAGCTCCAAGAGCAACTGAGTGATTCCGTCGATCCTGGAGAGCCTAGACTCCTGGGAAGCATCGAGGAGCTTCTGCGACTCACTAACAAGTTTGCTATCGTCCGATGCGATAAGGCCAAGCTGCTTCTGGAGCCAGCGTCGGAACTTGGTAAAGTGAGGCTGGCACGGCTCAAGAGATTTGACCTTCTCGAAGGTTTCAATGATACAAAGAAGGATCAGCTCCTCCCGTAGATGGAATTCCTCTCTGTTAATAGCTGGCGGAACAAAGAGGGTTGATAGGTCCATGAAGTCAAAGTGCGGAAGCCAGTTGAGTCTTGAAGCTGCGTGAACGTCGAGTTCATCAAGGGCGACGTCGTCTCCTAGAGGCCTCAACTGTATGCCTGACGCATAAAAAGAGACTTTCCCATCAGAGTTGAGCTCAACGCTCGGCTCTGTTCCGTGTAGCCTCCATGCTCTACCATTCATCACACCTGTACCTGCGCTGACTTCAATTTCTCCAATGGCGGTTGGTACAGCTAGTTCGACAATGTTTCTAGCCAGGCCTCTCGCTTGGGATACAAGGAGCAACTGAAGGCCAGTGTCTATCGTTGCCGGATGTAGAGTGAATGGAGAACGGCTATGAGCAGTCTTGTTCGCTATGCGACCGTGGGCTAGATCCTCCAAAGGAGACGTGGTAGCGTCCAACAGGCCACGAAACTCAGGGCCATAGACGAAACCTACGTAGGCAAGCTGATTATATATACGCGTACAATCAACCTGTCGCGAGAGTGCTTCTGGGGTCCAGTCCGTGACTCGGGCTTTCTCAAGAATGCTGACATGTCCTGTACAATGCTTGGTCCAGCCCGAGCCATCATATGAAGATATAGTGAATATATACCATGAAGAGTCTTCATTGTCGTTGAGCTGATGAGTGCGTAAGCTAGTTGAGATCTCAACAGCGTCTGAAAGCAAAAGCGCTCGATGAGCAACGACATGTCGCAAGCGATAGGCAGCACCCAGAGGAGAGCGAGTAACCTGTCTAACGGCTTCACCAGCCATTGCGACATACCCTGAAAACGGAAAAACGGCATCCTGGTTAAGCGTATGATCCATAAGCCAGGGAACATCCTCAAGACTCAGAACGTTCCGCCACTGAGGCTCCAACTCTGATCCCTCAAAGTTGCGGGAGCCAAGAAGGCAATGCTGGGGATACTGGCGGGACCTCCAAGCCTTGGATATGCGACTCTCAGACCAGTAGCTCTCGCTGTGATCCCATGGGTAAGTTGGCAAGTCTGGAATGGCCTTTGAGTTGGGTAATAGCGGAGCCAGGTCGAGAGGGATGCCGTGCTGGTAGAGTTTTCCTACAGCACTGAGAAAGACTGCTGAGGAGTCTTTACCACGGGATTGGGAAGAGATGTATTGAAATGGCCGGGATGAAAATGAACAAATCTGCTTCAGAGGACCGGCCAAGGCAGAGTGAGGTCCGATTTCGAGAAAGACACAGTTTTCCTTGACTTTGAGCAAGTTTGACACTGCCGTGGAGAATCTGACCGGCGATACGAGGTTCTGGACCCAATAGGACGGATTACGAAGAGAAGCATCTACCAACTCGGCAGTAACAGAGGAGAACATATCAACCTTGGTAGATGAGACAGTTCCCGCGTGTTTCGGAAGCTCCGACTCAAGAAGACCTTGGTACTCGGTACTCAAAGACAACATATGTTCTAACCAAATTTTAGCAACAATCATCGTCCATTCCACGGGAAAACTTACGTGAGTGATAGGCCATGTCAACCTTGAGCAGGCGAGCAAACATGTCAGGGTCAGCCCCTTTAATGGCTTCAACAACTTGAGCAACTCGGTCTGCGTCTCCAGAAATGGTAGTGCTTTCCGGGCTATTTTCGCAAGCCACTACAACGCCACCAGTCAGGAACTCGGAGATACTTTGTACTCCCATTCCGACCGCCGCCATGGCCCCGCGAAGGGTCTGCTTTGTTGTCACATAGCCACGATAGTAGGTGATGATGATGGCTTCCTCCATGGATATGTAACCAGCTGCATAGGCAGCGGCTATTTCCCCACTGGAATGGCCAACGATGGCAGCAGGTGAGAGTCCCAAGCGAGAAAGCCTGTTGACAATGGCCAACTGGATTGCTGTGCAGAGCGGCTGTGACAACTCTGCCCGATTTACTTTTGAACTCTCTGCAGTTTTCAGAAGCTCATCTTTATTCCGTCAGCATGAATGGGTAGAATTCAGTTTCGGGGTATTACCTATAATGTTCCAACTCGGTGGGAATTCAAGCGTCTGTAGGACTAGATCCATAGCACGCAAATCACTGCGAAAAGCAGAATCGCTTTCGATAAGCTGTCTGGTCATCCCTGGCCACTGAGCGCCTTGGCCACTGAAGACAAAGACCAGAGAAAGGGAACTAGAAGATATTTTGTACGGACTAGAGACCTCGATGGGCTTTTCGCCCCGATAAACGATGAATGCTCTATGAGGCAGATGCTTACGGTGCATTGCAAGAGTATAACTAGCATCAGTGACGTATTCCGGGTTTCTGGCTATCCAATCTTGATGGTTAAGGATTTGCTGCGGAAGTGAGGTCTCCGTATTGGCTGACAAGAGAAGCAAGGAAGGGGGTCCAGATGCTTGTTGGTTGCCTGGGGTTGAAGCTTCATTTGTTTTTGGGTAATATGACTCGAGAATTACCTGAGACGCGGCTTAGTATATGAAGATAGCACCGAAGGGTCATGACTTACATGAGCATTGCTCCCACCAATTCCTAAAGAGTTGATACTGACTCTCTCCTGTCGATCTGATGGGAAAGGCGTTGGCTCGAGCGGAACGTTTAGGTTATACTTGGCGAAAGGGACTTGGTCATGAGTTAGGTAAAGCATGAACTATTGATGCACAGTAGACTTACTTTTCGGATTGGGGGTTTTGAGGTTGATGTTGGGTGGAATTGTCTGATGCTCTAGAGCGAGAACACCTTTGATGACAGCCGATAGCCCGGCAGCACCTTCCGAGTGCCCAAGGTTGGGTTTGACGGAGGTGATGTAGACATCCTTCTCCCCCCCAAAGACTTTCCCGACCGCCGTGGTCTCGATAGGGTCACCCGTTGATGTCCCGGTACCATGACACTGCTCTCATTAGTCCATAAGCAGCAAGTCTCCTGGTGGCGACAGCCAAGTTATCTGTGCTGGCTTACCTCAACAAAAGCAGTCTCCTTCGGATCCAGCCCAACGTCACGATAAGCCTGTCTCATCAAGGCTTCGTGCGTGGTTCCATTTGGAGTCAGTAGGGTCACAGACTTGCCATCGCAGTTCACAGCCGTAGCTCTGACTATAGCTCTTATAGGATTGCCATCGCGGAGAGCATCGGACAAGGGCTTGATGTAGATGGCCGTTATGGCTTCGGCGCGGGCGTACCCATCGGCAGCAGCGTCAAAGGTCTTGCAGGATCCATCTGGGGCCAGGATATCACCTACTGACGTTGCTGGTGTCATGATCATACTGGCTCCTCCGACAATGGCGCTTGAGGCATCGCCTCTCTGGATGGCGCGGCAAGCTTCGTGGAGCGCTACCGCTGAGCTTGAGCAGCCCGTCTTTATGACCATACTGTCGTAAAGTTAGTTCTATGTTTGAAATAGGAGAGTTGATGATATACCTCGGTCCTTGAAAGTCGAATTCGTAGGAAGTGCGATTGGCCATCATGACATCTGTGCCTCCAGTGGTAGCATATAATCCTCCCTGGACAGACTCCTTGGTGTTCATGATCAACCAATCGTCTCCAAAGGTACCGACGTAGCAACCGACTTTCTTTCCGCGGAAGTTGATCTCTCCTGCATCATCAAGACATTCTTGGGTTACTTCAAGGAGCAGTCGTTGCTGTGGATCAACCCCGACAAGCTCATTCTTCGACATGGAGAAGAAAGACGTGTCGAGGCACGAAATATCACCTTCGATGAAATACCCATCCTTAAACTTGATTGAGTCCTTTCCTCCAAGGCTATCGTTGAATCCATCAATGTTGAAGCGGCTGCTAGGGATAGGACGTCTGGCGTCGCGGCCATGATACAAGAGGTCCCAGTAATCGTCGCAGTTGCTTATGCCACCAGGGAGACGCATTGCAATACCACAAATGGCAATCTGGGGCGCTTCTGGGGCACCGGTGATTGCCTTTTGCTGACCACCTTGAACAAAGTGTTCGTTGATGGCGCTGTCACGCTGAGGTGGTTCACCGTCGCCGATAACATCCGCGGTGGCCTTTACACTAAGAAACGGATGGTCCATATTCGTTGTTGGAAGTTCCTATGAAGTCACTGATGAGGATGTTGAAGAAATGTGTACGGGTTTACCGATTCCAGTCTGGAACTGCCTGGAAGCCCCCATATATCAAGATCTTTCTTCAGATAGACACGCCAAATTCATTCGACGGCAATTTCTCCATATGCCGTGCATCTCCATATAGCTACTACTCCACCTTCTGAACTGTAAAGTATAGTCTACCGTCTATCGGAAGCTTGCAGATCTTAGCACGCACTATCATCTGTCAACTGATCTAGATCTGGAGCACCTGACGGCAAAGTCTGCACTGAATAGCATCTGGTTCGGCGATTTTCTACCCCGCTCGATGCTGTCCCGCGGTGGAACATTATATGGCCAGTGCTGATGATATTAGTAGCACAGGCTACGCTGGGACCTCTATTGCAGTTGACAAAAAGCCTTAGGTAAGCTTAGGTAAATTTTCTACTGAGCAGACACTGGGATCTACAGTTACATGTAGATTAGTGATTGGCGTGATCTGACCACTTCTCCCGAGTCTTGTTGAACAGCATAAAATCGGGCTTAGGTCTAGAGCATACGGGGTTGTTCTCCGAGCAATCAAAAGATATCGTGTCCCTTTTCTATTGGACTCGAGATGCGGAGATGTTGCGACACCAATCTCAAGCTAACACACAAGACTCGTGCACCACCTTTGTGTGAATTGCCCTTATTTTCGTGTACGTTCATGGGAAAGACCGATTTAATGACTGGCAAAGGTGTTATTCCATTGTGTTATCGTGACTATGCATGAATGCATGGAGACACAGCAGATATACCGCCCGAGACAGTCTATTCCCATTCGAATACGAGCCATCTTTCTGTAGCAGGTGGAGTACGTATACTTCATTCTTTCGGGGCATGTGATTATGCAGAGCAGGTAACACAGCCCAATCATGTGTGTTGGTTATCAAGAACACCCGCCCAAACCAATAAGCCCACCGCTCGCTAGCCTCGATCAGCAGTTCGACCTTCGCTACGCGGCTTGGAGGCCTTGAACACAAACATCATAGCCACGACACTCGTCTCCACCTCTTCGAACCCAGCCTCCAAAGCCTCAACCAGGACGTTCGGGTCATCCTGCCAATTATCAAAGGCCCGTCGTCTGTTGAAGTACCCCAGCAACAAAGCCGCAGCTCTTCCCAGCGGCTCCTCGCTCTTCACCCTGTATCCCTGACCAGTCTTCTCCCACTGCTTTCCCAGCACCGTGCAACCAACCAGAACACCATCTTTGGTTAGAAGACTTTGAGCATTAGTGATGGCGTTTGCTTTGCTGGCTGTTGGCTGTGACATGTGATGTAAGACGAGAAAAAGTGAAGCCGACGTGAACTTTTGGCCTTGGAGAGACTCCGGTAATGGAAGCACTGCGTCAGCGTTAACGCAGTCAACCTTTGTTTCGGGGTACTTTGATAGAACACGTCGTCTTGCTGTTGCAAGAGCATATTCGCTCAAGTCGACCAACGTCAGATGCTGGTCTTTTGGGTCGCGACCAGTATCCTTGATTGCTCGTCTGGGAAAGTAGCCGCTCCCAACGCCAATATCAACATGTCTCTTTGAGAAGTTGTTGGAGAAGAGAGGACGAAGTTTGTTCTCGGTAGAGCAACGCCAGACGAGAGGGACAGTCCCACGATGAACCAGAATGTCATAAAATGGCATAAAGAATGGCGTGCACCATGACACTGCTGTGCTTGCGGTGCGCTGAACAACTGACATTGTAGCTAGTGATGGAATAGGTCTATAAAATGGAGTTCAGTGTTCGTGAAGCCCGACCTTGTCTGAAATACTCGGGCTGGTGAAGTCGAGAACGCTGGCCACGTAATTTCCAGGCCGAGACATGTACACTGCAGATTTCGAGTCCTGTGCCTCCTGTCGTGGCTTGAGCGGAGATCGCCGAGACGGTCTAGACATTTCGAAGTGTGCGGTGGTTACACAACGTGCCTCTAGAGAAAGAGATCGGAATCGGGGAAGCAGTGTAACCATCCCCTTGATCACGTTCACGGTTGTAAGCATGCTGAGTGGATAGAGATATCTTCAAGGCCGTAGGTTCCGTAGAAAAGTACGATAGGTTGGACAAGACAAGACAATGCAATGCATACACGAGTGGTGCTGAGAGCAAGTAATCACGTCTTACCGTCAGGTGCGACATCGTATCATGGCATTGACACCTTTCGGCGTCGAGTGACATATTGCATCTAGGTTTTGGGCATCAACGCATTTCTGGGTACCAAACAGGTATACGATGTGAGATCTCTGGCCCTTTGTCTCCCAAATCATCTATTCTTATCGGATAGTCAAGATCTGGTCATTGGTGGTCCCGCCAGCTTCATTTTCATCAATCTCCTGAGAGAGCCACATCCCGTGCTGCGTAATGTGTATCCACTGCGCTGATCATAATTACCATCCGATAGATTAGATTGCCGCATCATATTTTTCGCACCAATGCGTTTGAGGCTGAAAGAATGATACTCTGTATATCCGGTTTAATTCCAAGGCTGGCCTCACATTGCCGCTCATCTATGAGTCTACGCGTATTAATTTCGGTGCTGAGAGGAATTGCACCACCCGCTCCCAGCCGTGTCAATTGTTTTGGGGAATTTTCATAGAGAGCAGAAGTCTTCAGTAACAAGCTGCTCAGTCTGTGTATACTTGGTACACGACTCATGCAAATGGCCGATATAGACTATCGAGAGTTATGAGCTGATTGCCTCTTCTTATGTGAAACGAATAGCCTTATTTAGCCCAGGTTTCATCGCCTGTCGCCTCCAGGATAAGCATATTATTAAGTCCCGTGGTGCGTAAACAAGTGACCGTGTCTAGCGTGTTGATGACCTGCTACTGGCCCACTGTGCCAACCAGGATGCGGCTCCGCTTCATCAACCTCGACCCACAGTGAAGCAATTGATGGATGGTGAAGTTGTATAGATACTGATAGAATGAGGTTAAGGTCAGGACTTTGAGTGAAATACACTTCGACATTCTTGGTCACTGTACTCTTGAACTGGACCTTCATCACTTCTAGCAAAACTTGGCAGCAAGCTAAAGAAGCTTGATCCCTTTGTTTCAACTCGCATCATTGAAACACGCTCCCCACAAAAGACTAACCCTTTAATCCCAAGCTCAACCATGTCATCAAGTTTCATATTCCCAAAAGTATTGCCGACGTTCCACGGAATAAAACAGCGACGCCAAAAGTCCGCCAATAACGACGTCTAGCTCCTCTTGGCGTGGTCGGGATACTAACAACTAGGTCGCGATACGGCCTGTCTCAAGTTTCAAGTTGACAAAACAGGACCATTTTTTTCTGGAAGATTTCTAGGACAACATGCAATTCTCCGCCGTTTACGGTAAAGCCTGCCAGAGAAGAATTTGGCTGAGATAAATATACCAATGCCTTCCTACTAACTCACCTCTCCATTCCCATTTTCTGCTCTCCATTCGTTCGTTTCTTGTTTTATCTTCACCACATTCTTTTTCTTCTTCTTCACCATGAAGTCTCTCTCTCTTCTCTCCGTGGCCGTCGCCGCGCTGGTCTCCAACGTTTCTGCCGCCGGCGTTACCGGCACCCCCGAGGGCTTCGCCTCCGAAGTCACAGGCGGTGGCAGCGCCGAGGGCGCGTACCCCAAGTCAACCGATGAGCTGGTCTCTATGCTTGGCGACTCTACCACGCGCGTCATCCTGCTCGACCAGGAGTTCGACTTTACCGGTACTGAGGGCACTGCGTCCGAGCAGGGCTGTGCGCCTTGGGGTACGGGCTCGGGCTGCCAGACGGCTATCAACAAGGATGATTGGTGTAACAACTATCAGCCTGATGCCCCCAAGGTCGATGTTAGTTACGATAAGGCGGGGTTGAACCCCATTATCGTCAACTCGGATAAGTCGATTGTTGGTGTTGGTGCGAATGGTGTTATTAAGGGCAAGGGTCTTTATATTAAGGGGACTAAGAATATTATTATTCAGAACATCCATATTACTGAACTGAACCCTCAGTATGTTTGGGGTGGAGACGCTATTACCCTTGATGGAGCTGATCTTGTCTGGATCGATCACGTCACAACCTCCAACATTGGCCGACAGCACATCGTCCTTGGCACCAATGCTGATAACCGAGTCTCTATC
Organism: Fusarium tupiense; assembly: GCA_013364945.1. NCBI lineage: Eukaryota > Fungi > Ascomycota > Sordariomycetes > Hypocreales > Nectriaceae > Fusarium > Fusarium tupiense. The sequence goes on from JABEEO010000253.1 coordinate 46,101, forward strand.
ACCAACAACCACATCAACGGCGAGAGCCAGTGGTCTGCCACTTGTGATGGACACCAGTACTGGTCTATGTACTTCACTGGTTCCAGCGACGTAAGTTCCAAGCCCGAACCATCTCCAGTCTAGGTATCTATGCTAACAATTACCAGATGATCACCATGAAGAACAACTACATCACCAAGACCTCCGGCCGCGCCCCCAAGGTCGCCGGAAACACCGTCCTCCACGCCGTCAACAACTACTGGTCCGACAACTCCGGCCACGCCTTCGAGACCAGCGACCAAGCCAAGATTCTCGCCGAGGGCAACCTCTTCCAGGACGTCAAGGCCGCTATCGAGGAGGGATCCACCGGTGCCATCTTTGCCAGCCCCGATGCTTCCGCCAACGCTGCCTGCTCCAGCGGGGTTGGCCACGTCTGCGAGGTTAACCAGTACGACAACTCCGGTTCCCTGTCTGGTACCGATTCTAGCTTCTTCAGCACCTTTAGTGGAAAGGGTGCTGAGGCTAAGCCTGCTTCTTCCGTCACTGGTCTTGCTGCTAGTGCTGGTTTCGGAACCATCTAAGTGCCAGTGTCTTTGACGAGGTATTGATGACCTCTGGAATCACTGGGGAATAGTAGAGATGTTGCTTTCGATGTATATAATCTCGAGCTTTCGGGCTTATCTAGCCGGAGATATATAGAAACACGAGTTAATATAGAGACTTCAGTTTCAAAATGTTTGAACTCAATAGTGATCCCTAAGACAGTGGCATAAATGCTACCCAGTCTCGTAGGGAAGCCCTGAAACAGAATCTTGAGCGGTCTGAAAGGACAGGCTTCAGACTGACTCCAACATCAAGACTGGTAAATAGTAACAAGTTTTACAGTCAATTTCGAGCTCACTCTGGGTATCACTAGCCAAACAACGACCGCAAATTATTCTCCTCCATGACATCAATCCAATGCACAGTCGCAGCATCCGACTTCTCCTTATCATACTCATTCCAAATCGTCTGCACCAACGTCTTCGCTACAACAATCGGTCTCGGCGGTAGCAGCGCCTCCAACGCATCGAGCCTCCCAACAATAAAACATCTCGCCTCAACAATCTTCATCCGCGACTCCGTAGCAGTAGTTGTAGATAACCGCTCGATATCTTCGTCTGCTTGGATAAGTTGTCCGATGTAATCTGATAACCCGCAATGCTCTGTACTACCAAGGTCAAAAGGCATTGGTGTCGCGAGAGGGGCTTGGCTTTCGGGGCTGGAGGTTGTATCGGAGGGCTCGAAGCGCAGACCGGTGCTGGCGGTGATGCAGAGCAGGGGTTGGGTCATTTTACTACCTGAGTCGGCAGGGAGTTGCTCGATGAGTTTCGTCAGACGGAGACTCAGTGGTGTGATGCATTCTTCCCATGGGATATGTGCATCTGCTGGACCGGAGAGGTTATCAGGTAATCTCAGAAGAACTAGCTCCGGGAATGTTTGGTAGATGTGTATAAGACCAGCGAGGCGATACGCCTCAGCGACGTTGACTAGATGACGACATGGTGTTTTCTGATCTCCCGTCTCTGTATTCGCAGGCGCCGACTCAAAATCCAAACCTAAGAGCTTTTCTTCTAATGTTTTGGCCTCTTCAATCATGTTTAGTGCAGTAGCGTGATCGCGCGTCGCAAAAGGTCCAGGATGTTTGACGTGGTATCTGTAATTACGGCAGAGTCTCAGTGTCTGCGTCAGAAGTCGCGATACTGTGTTTGAAACACCTGTCCAAGGATGCGGCATGTCGTCAACAACGGGTTCGGTCGGTAGAGCCGTTGGGTATTCGTCTGCGCTGATATCCTCTACTTCTTCGGCTTCGTATGTTATATATGGGTTTGTGTCTGATACGACAGAGAGTAGCAATTCGCAGTACGTCCAGCTTTTGTTGAAGATGTTTAGTAATTTCCGCTCTTCCTCTGTAAGACGTCGCTTTTGCTTATTTATCCGGTGCAAAAGAGCTTTTGCCTCTCTGAGAAACGGTATACCCAACTGTGTTGCGTTCAACCAGCAAATGCTCGTGCCTATACAAAACAACCCATATATCAGACCCATGGGCACAGTATCTAGATTTGGCGATGATTTGACAACGCGTAATTCCGCCTCGATAACATCAGTAGCATTTTTCATCATAGCGATAGAAGTCTTCTTCATATGCGGCATCTTGGATGAGAGATACGCTGATGACATGCTCTGCAAACTGGTCGATACAGCTTCCGAAGTCGACCACAAAGTTGTTGCCAGCATGCGATTTGAGTTTGTCGGCGAGTCATACTGCGACCATAAAGAGCAGATATCACGAAACCAGTATTCAACGAGTTGAGTTGAGAGGTCTGTTATCGGTGGAGGAACGAATAATGTTGAGAAGTTTTGCTGAACTGGGAAAAGAGCAAGGTCGGTGCTCGTATCGGAAAAATTGTCAAATGTCGGTGTCGTTAGATCCAGCGTGTCTGGCGTCCACTCAAACTCTGACATCGGGAGGCCTTCAACTGGAAGATCGAGGGGGAACTGAGATATGAAATCGTCTGTTGGGCTCATTTCAGATTCCACAGGCTGGGCATCTCGTTGGGCCTCCAAAGGCTGTGTATTGAGCATAAATTCACCGAAAACTCCCTGGTTCGCATCGTTAGAGCTGTAGACCGAACCAGCAGTGGTGAACGATGCAGTAGATGCAGTATCTAGTTGTCGTTTTGGCGGTCTACCGCGACGCTTCTTGGTGCCGCAGGATTGCTTTGGTGATGTCCGGAATGTATGCTCAGCGAGTTCAGCTGGTTTTTCATGTTTGGTAGACCATCTCAAACCGCGCTGATAACCTCCACACTGAACACCTCGCGATATACAGACTTGGCAGTCTGGTTTCGCCTCATCACATTTCAGCTATTCCCTATCAGTCGCGCTCATCCGCCTTTTCGGAAATCGACTTACGTGTTTGGTCCGGCAGGTCAAGCATCCGGATCTCGATCTGACGGGGAGCTTCCGTTTGGCTGTGGACCTGGCACTTGACTCCGGCTCCTCCATGGTAAGTTTATATAGGGGTTTGAGCAAGTTTATGGGACGGGCTGAGAAGATAAAAACGTGCTCAGGCAATTGATGATAAAGAATTGAAGTGGAAGTGAACTGGGCTTCCCCGCAGAAGTTGGAGGGCGCGGTGATAAGATTGGTTTAGCGGGAGCCGCGGAATTGGTAAGCTAGATTGTGATTTGTTGGAGACGGGTTTGCAACTCCGCAAGGCCGAAAGTTACGTCGTATTGAAGACCGTTGAGTTGGTAGGGCTCGGTAGTTGATCACTGACATTGGAGGTATGATATCTTGAGATGTCGCAGTCAGACTGAGTCACCGTCGAGATGACTTTACTCCGGTACAGTTCCGAGGAGGGTAAAGCTACGGATAACAATCTGTTACTGTACTTGTTAGTCAGTGGCGATAAGCAGATTCGTTAGGCGAAACGGAGGGATCCGCAAAGAGAGCCGGAGTCTGGTGAGCCAATAAAAGACAGTTCGCTTCCGCTAACCCAACTCAACAACTTTCGGCCCAAGATGCATACGTTGCCGATTGCAGGAAATGGCTGATTGGGACCAATTTCATCATAAAAGTTCATTCAAGTCATTAAATGTAAGCTATATAAGTCCCGTTATAGTACAGTATATCACTTCGTTGGACTCTAGACCTTCTTCTCTTCCATCGCCAACTCATCCGTGGCTTCGGCAAGGTCCGGTCTTTCTCCAAGAATCACATCGAGATCCTGTTACAATAATCAGTAATGTCCCCAGAAAGCACGAAATAGAACATACCGGGCCCTGGAATGTCTTCTTTCCGTACAAGACCCAGTATCCTGTCAGGAAGATGGCAAATATGCCAATGACACCCGAGACGTAATCTGACTCTGTTGTCAGCGTATGATCAAGAGAAGAGAGGAAGGGAGATATACTCATCAAGCTGGCGTCGACCGGCAGAACAGGTGGGAAGCAGAAGAACTGGACAATGGTCAGCTTGGTAGTATTGGTGGAGACTGAAGAGTATGACTTACGATCGATGTGATGAAGACGTAAAGAACGGCAACGTAATTGATGATCAAACCTCGAACCTTGCCAAACCTCCAGGGCGTATCCGCATTCTGAAACCTCGTCAAAGTATCTCTCCCACGAATAATAAGCGTCGCAACCGGAATGGCATACGACATATTCAACAAGATCGTACAGCTCGAAATAAACGCATTGAACGCAACAGTCGGTCCTAGGTACAACAAACCAAAGATCGCGTTGAACACCCAGGTAAGGACAATAGCTCGGATGGGAACTTCCCATCGGGGATGGATGTGGCTAAAGTACTCGTGATACAGAGTACCCTTATCACGAGCCATAGCGTATAGGAGTCGGGAGGCGCTGGTAATCGAGCCGTTGGTTCCGTGGATGAAGCAGATTGCCAGCATGAGCGTCAAGAACGTTGTGCCCGCGCGGCTGCCGGTTGCTTGGAGAATAAGCTCGACGATGGGCATGCCTGTTGATGTAGCGACGATTCCGGAGAGGTCGGTGAGGCAGAAGAGCATCACGAGGATGAAGATTGTTCCGCTGCTTTCGTTAGCATATACCCTGATTAGCAAGACGTCTACCTACGTTGTCCCCCCGACACCAACAGTGTATACCATCGCCAAAGGAGCATCCCGAGACGGCGTCGGCATCTCCTCCGTCATGTGTAGCACAGCATCGTATCCAATGAGTGACAGCGCCGACTGCAAAAGACCCAAGATCCACGCAATTCCGTCGTTCCAGCCTGTTTCGTTCGCAAATGTCGCAAAGACGAACTCGGGGTCGGTTTTATCGGATGTCGAGAGAAGGACGACGCTGGCGACGAAAACACTGAGAATGGACCAGTACACTACAATGTCAGTTTGAGCTCGCGATCGAAGGGGTCTGGAAGGCTTACGGGCGAGGTTGTTCCATGCACCCAAGATTCGGTTGCCGAAGGTCATGGAGAGACTGCCAAATGTGAGGACGGCCATGAAGATTAGGTACGTCTTCCATGCTGCCACCACGTAGTTTCCATTGGAGGCTACAACGCATGCTGCGGAGATGAATTGTGCTACAAAAGTTAATTTCCGTAGCTTCAATCGCGCAGAGTTACAAACCTGCGAAGAAACCCTCGGTCGTCACGAGAGTCAGCCATCCAAAAATATTGATGTAGCCAACCGCAAAACTCTGCTATCGTCAATACTCTCCCAGCAACCACGCATTTTAAAACTCACCATGACCTTCCTCCACTTCTCAGAAGTCAATGCCCACTGGAAGTGATACTGTCCACCAGCAGTCGGCCAAATCGCCGCCAACTCACCCAAACTCGCCGCCAGCGCGAAGTTACATAAGACACAGAAGATGAAGCCATACAAGAACGCAACAGATCCGCCAGAAGGAAGAACGATAGATAGACTTCCTGCTAGACAGATCCACGTGCTAGACTTCACATCAGAAAATGGTTTGGACAGAGAGATCGGGAGACACACTTGAGAATGGCAAAGGTCATGGCTACCATTGTAATCTTTGATAGGCGAGGCCGAAGATGGCCTTCGCCTTGGGCATTATGTGTATGGTCTGTCATTATGATGTTTTCTGATGAGAGCTATTCACTGAAACATGGCGATTCTGGAGAATGAAGAGCGAGGTGCTCAGCTTGTATATGCCACGAGGCCCAGCTAGTCGGCAAACCCAAAAGTTGCGGGGAAACGCCCCCTTCAAAGAATAAGGTCAACGGTTAAACACACTAGGTACGCCGATCCAACAACTTGATAGGTAGATTTCCGAGAAAGCTACACGCGCATCATCGATATGGCCTAGAGATACAAACCAGTGTCAACTCAAAACGTAATACCCCAGATTCTCTTGCGCCCGCAAGCAAGTGGTCCAGACCGGCACGATCTCGAATCTTAGTATAGACCGTGAGGCGTTACGCGAAACTCCACAAATTCGGTGGTGAAGAAGAAATATCAGACTAAAATTACCGCTTTGAGGTTAGTTTTTTGGTCGAGCCCCCGCAGTACAGAGTTACAGCCCTGATACTATGATTCGTGCTATTTGTCACAAGGAAGTCTTTGGGGGCTTGCTTTTCATGGAGCGATGCTGGTTCTCAAATGGGTAATTTCTGCCATGATCTACTGTTCAGGTGATGATGGACCTGGTAATAATTGTCCGGATAAGGTAGATTTCTTAGCGAAGGATCGGTATACGGCTTGGTATCTGGTGCAAATCCTTGGCTGAATCGTAAATGTGATCGTGGATGATAAAATCCGGGGTAATGTGGATCTTGATGTTTGTTATGATACCGATAGACAAACACTTGCATATCTCTAGCCCAGAGTTCGTATCCTCAATGCTTCGCTTGTTTCGTCCTCTTGCTGTATTCAATCCTGCATGTTACATCCCTTCATATCTTCTCTATATTTCTGGACGGGTATTCCTCGTTCGTTAGATTTAAAAACCATCAACTCCTTGCCTCGGAGACCTTTAACCTTTGTATCAACATGTATAAAACGCTTAGTGGGATAGTTACGTATGTCACATGTTTCAAGAATGGGGGCCCGTCTCGCTAGGGACTAGTGGCCAGTACCTCATGCCCACTCTTGATATCTTACCTGGGAGTTCTATCCGTATACCCCTTGCGCTAGTAGAATGTTGGCTTGGAAACGAGACATGCTCTTCAGCTGTCTTCTTAGCTCTGCATGATCTTTACTGCACTTATCACGATGCCTTTGCGTATTAACAGCCTCATGCTTCATATTCTAGACTATGACCTGAGCGCAGCCCATATTACCTTTGACCAGGATATGACCACCAGTGACTGGTCCTGTGGGATCACTATCGCCACAAGTGGTCGAGATGTCGATGATCTCTGACTGAGGAGTAAATGTCCCGGGCGGATTCGACCAAAATATGCGGCCGTCTATTGATGCCCAGGACCAACTCGGAGCTCTGTATTGCGGCCTTACATTCTTGGTAGTGCCTGAGAACCACGCGAGCTGGCGATGAAGATCGCTGTTGCTCCAAATAGCAGCTAGATATCCCGGATTTCCGAGATGCGGCTGTAGCCATTTCGCGATACCGGGCAAGGCGGACAAGCAATCATTCGACTTGGTCATTTCGCGAGAGGTGTAGTGGCTAACAAGACCTGAGCAAAGCTGAAACGGGTCTGGACCGAGGCGCGAGTTCACATCTCGGCTCAACAGGCACTTTGCATTACCAAGGTCCTCTGCAAACTTAGATTTCCCATTGTGTCTGATGCAATCAGGAATCCCGTCAGGAAATACTTCACAAGCGCAAAGATGATCGCACTCCCAGAAGACTTGGCTTTTGGCGAAGTGGATTGTTCTCTTTGACATTAGCCACTCTTGGTATACCCATGCACGCTGGCTAACTGTCAGAATCTCACCAAACGGACATTGTTATAGAGATATGGGAATCCCTCACCGTTTGTTAAAGGGAGCATTCGACTTCCTTCAAGAATAGGTCTCCGTCGACAAAGAGGTCAATGGCATCCCCTTGCACGCTCTTCACGACACCATGACCATGTAATCCCTGGCGTTTGAAGGACAGGCCTCCACTGTTGACTCGTGAAGCTGCCGTGCAAAGGTCACAATCTGCCTCGGTATATTCTCTGTGCATCAGAGCTGCTTCTCGGGCCTAATCTTCGTGGTCATTTTGCACGATGCAGAGACTATCTATCCAGAGATAACGATAGCCCAAGTTTCTCGTTGCGGCGATGGCGTCTTGGAATGTTTGCGGTAGATTGTAGACACCATTATACAGACTTTGCAGATTTTCTTTTGTGGCACAGATCAGTTTCTTCTTCCCCCAGCAGTAGCTGAGCGTCAGGTAAGGGCCTATCGGTATGCTAGTTGATATCCCAATGAGCCGCGGCGTGTTTATTGATTCAAGGTGTCCCGAATCGAGGAGTTGAGTTGGATAGCATAACCCTGCGACACCAGTCTCGAGACCGCGATCAAGGTGCTTTTACTTACATTGACTAATCCAATGCCTCATCAGACCCCAAACAGTACGCAATTCACTCGAAGGACTCTCCTGCAACGATGCAGGGCTCGCCACAGAGCCGGTAGAGATCCAGCTGCGTGAGAATCACATCGGTTGCTTGTCGGGGCGGGCCTTCCAGATCTTTTGTTGACGCGTTGAATTCTAATCAGACACTAACACTTGGGTATTTATGACTCATGAGAAACATCGAGCTTTGTCCATATGAGGAAAGCATCGAGAGACTCTTCCATAGGCCAGGCTGTGTTCTTGAGAATTCCGGGAGAAAGCTTGTCAAGGTGAGCAGCGACTCCGGGTGGAAGCGCATCTTGCAACAATGTACAGATATTGTAGCCTCCTCCAACCGCCTGCATCCAGTCTCGATGAGTAAGATGATGGGTCTTGGAACTTGTGAGGGAGGGGTTGCTCTTGGCAGCTGTCCAGGCAAAGGACTCTTTACATACTCTACACAAGTTCATACTAAGATACCGAAAAGTTTCAGTGTTGCGACTTTTGATAAAGCGCTGTTGCCGATGTCTATATGACTTGTTGAAATAAATATTTAGTTGCAAGAAACCTATGCCCCTTGGCGTAAGCGCAATATATGTAACAGACACGTGATGCCATTCGATTTATGTAATTCTAATGAGAAAACAAAGGCTTTTATGTGTACTACGCTTCTTGGGTAACTAGATATATATCTCTGCTAAGAACGAGGATAAGGCACTTTTAACACAGACGAACGATGTAGTTATTATTAAATCTGAGTCATTTGGCTTTCTCTCTCGTCACTAACGAAGTCCTTGAGGATAATTCTGTTGTTCCGAAAACATCAATTCACAATAAGTTCTCCAGAACTTGACCGGTCTGGTGGTCTAGTGGTATGATTCTCGCTTAGGGAAAACCCTACAGCATTGCTTGCGAGAGGTCCCGGGTTCAATCCCCGGCCAGACCCTTTCTTTTGCGCCGCGCACGTCCTCGCGATATTTGCTTTTTGCTTTGGCGATGTGGAGACGTGTCTTTTCTCTTTGTGGTAGGTGTGGGGGTTAGTAGGGCGGGTCTCTGTTATTAGGTCTGTCTTACCCTATACTTAATTTACTAGATGGATTTCTTTAGTTAAGCCTCTCTAGAGACCTGTAAGCAAATCTCTATTATAACGCTTCAGTATGGAATTTTAATGTTCCTACCGTCTGTTCAGATAAGTCGCACTTTTACTTTTTCGCTGAACGATTCTTGTCGAAGCGTGTTTCCCCTCTTGCTCAATGCAAGACCATGATGGCAAGAAACCGGATTCGGATATTGTGAGAAAACCTGGAATGAGACAATCCCATGGACATCACATATTCAGGCAAGGTAAGACGAATGAACCCGCTTACAGATATCGGTCGATCCTACACAAATTTGTTCGCGCGTCAAACCCCAAGCGACGTCATTCGCTTGGCGACAATCATGAAGGGTCCAAGGGACCACGATTGTGCCTGACTCCAAAAGGTCACCACTCCATTATGATTTGCCGATCTACCAGGGCTACCAGGAACTGACGTGCTGACTACCGAGACAAAAATTTCCGGATCTGTCGATGGACCCTCTCAATCTTGATTGCCAGGGCTTTGGGCATGATCGGCAAGCCACAGTATCTCTTCGCGGTGTCTTCATACCAGTCCCAACCTGTAAACCTTTAATTTCACAGAAAATACTATCGCAAGAACGCAATTCACGTCAGCGGCCCCAGGCTGATCGTTGGTTCAGCATAAGAACTATGTCATCTCATGATATGATGGTTGACTGATCAGAAGATCGACAATATGACGATAACTTCAACTGTCGCATGAGGCAAATCCCAACTTTATTCTGAAAATCTAGGGCATAAGGAATTTTATAAATGTCTGCGAGTCGCCTTAGTGCTAGATCAGCATGTTCATACCACGCTGAACAAGATTATCTATCATACTACTCAAAACATCATCATGAAAGTCTTCTTCATCGCCGCTGTAGCTCTCGTAAGCAGCTCTTTCGCTGCGCCAGCTACAGGCACAGCTCTTGTCAAGAAATCATCTCATCTCGTCGACACTATTCCCTACAATGGTCTTCCCAGCGTCAAGGTCGACCTCGACGCCCTCCGCGCTGAGCAAAAGGCAGGACAAACCGCCACCACGAATGTAAAAATCAAGCGGTCCTCTAAATCTACACATAAGAAGAAGAAGACATCAAAGAAGCCTTCTACCAAGGCGTCAGTCAAGAAGAGCAAGGCTACAAAGAAGCCCAAGGCAACTCATTCAAAGAGATTGCTCAAGTCTTCGTCGACTGGCTTCAAGAACGGCCAGGATCTTGTTGATTCCTTGGATAGTCTCGTTGCTCAAGTCACTGCCCGAGGTGACAGAATCAGTACGCGTCCTGCTGTTCATAAGCTCAATAGACACTAACACTATCAGATGGAACACTCCTCAGAGTTCAGGCCGGAACCGAGACTCGCAACAAAGGCACCACCGACGCCCTCAAGGAAATCATCCAAATCCGCGCTGCCGTCTCCGGCGCCCTGACTAGACTCTCCACCACCAAGAACCTCAAACTCACCAGCGACCAACGTGCCGACGTGCTCGATCTAGTCGAGCAACTCGTCAAAGAACTCCTCGACATCGTCAACGACCTCCTCGAGACGCTCGGCCTCAAGCTCAGCCTGAAAGCATCGCTCAACCCACTCATGAATATGCTGAGCGACCTCCTAGGCGGTCTGGCAGTGACTGATAGCAAGCTTACGTCAGAGCTACGCCAGCGTTTGGGAGATTTGATTAGAGCTCAGGTGAACGGTGACGATGCGCGGGGATTTGATGCACTTGGAAGTGGCATTGAGAATCCGCTTTTGCGTCTTCATGGGTCTCTGAAGACTAGTGTTGGATCGAACTAGTATTGCAGGGATATTGTCATTCGTTAATTGCTGGGATGTTGATAGTGGGAGTTTGACTTTCCATGGCGTTGGGTGTTGCTCTATGTTGGTTCTGTTATCATACCGCTCCTTTAGCGATTGTTTATAGTTGTAGCATTACCAGGATTATTTGCTAGCTTTACGATGTTAATATCATATCGATACACGCGGCTCTTTTCTTCGGAAACCATTCCAAATCATTCTATAGCTCGCGTTCGGTTATAACTAGTCAAGTCTTCTATTCCCGCTTCTTCAATCGGAGCCAAGCCGTACGCACGAGCCCAGCCTCCTCGTAAACAAACCAACAAGCGGTGAAGCACTTCACCCCACGGATATACAGGTGCATGAGGATTGGCGCATCATATCTTATCCATTTCGAGCATACTATACATATTCTGCGGAGTCGTTCTCCATGATTACCCCAGAAATATGTCAGCAATGCCCAGGGTTACTATTGACATGGATTTGTTGATAAGAGTTCCATATTCGGGATATGATCAACGTATCAGACGATAACCTTCACCCGGCTCGGAGCAAATGCGTACGCGAAGCTCTGAGGGCATTTGAATTCAGGGAGGATGGATAAACTTCCCCGGATGAACTTTGTTGACAGGGCAAGTGATGCGACTGGTTTGTTGGTTCGACCTACGGATGGAGGTGAAACGGTGAGTCCGATGGCTTTTACTCGCGATGTGACGTTGCATGCGTCTGCTTTTTGCTCAGATTGGGCATGAAGTTGCACTGATTCTCGTTTAGCTTCAACACTTCTGAGAGGTCCCGAAGGTTTGGAATCATCATCCTTGCCAAGGTGACACTGAAGAATTTCACGCAAATGAGACCGAGACAATTGTCAGAAAAAAAGAAATCGTATACGCTGTTATTGAAAGGCAATGCAAAGCTAGCTATGAACAACCCAAACCATCTCTAAGTCTTGCAATCAAAAACAAACTCCGCATACGGAGTGTATCTGCCTAACGTAGCATGATGAAATAGGTTCCCAGTCAAACAATCAAAAAGCGCAATGACATAAGTACGCTGCCTATCGTTCAACGCCGGATCACGCATGAACTTCTCAGACTCGGCGTAATACTTCTTCTCGACATCGAAGCTCATCGTTCGAGTAATAGTCTTTGCCAAATGCGGCGGTACACACATGAGTTTTTCAATGACGTGTACTGCGTTGACGACAGAGGCGTTGATGGTGCGCGACTCGTGGATCTCCTTATCGTAGGAGTAAAGATCGTTGATGAGCATAGAGTGTATCACGTAGAGCTCTTCTAGCTCCTCAAAGGGAGCGATTTCCTCGGGGGTTTGGTGAACACCGGTTCCAAAGCGAATAGCGGCAACCATGAAGCTGAAGGGGGTTAGTGTATTCTAATGGAATTGGAGGAGGTGAACTCACGGTTTGGCAATATCGTGGCGGCGGTAGTCTATGTACTCGGCCAAAGTTCCGTATTGATCTTGCTTGAATGGTGACTTTTTGCGGCCTGCATTGACAAATAGGCCAATAGCCTGGAGGAGACCAGGGCCAAGAACGGGATCGCATTCCATGACCTCATTGTAGAATCGCTTCATTTGTTTGTTCTTAGGTTTCATGGTCACGAAATCATCAGCAACTGTGGTTTCCTACAGGGTGTCAGTCCCGTAAAATCATTGTATCTGTTCAACATACATCTTGTGTTGCACCGCGTTCCATAACATCTAGATCAGTGTTAGCGAAATCGACGTTGAGTGGGATATATACATACCATCGTGGAAATATAGAAGAAGAAGAGCCTGCGTCAACAGTTCTATTCGAGTTCGCGAGGATGACGGATACAGGTAAACGGCACATGAAACCGCATCTTCAACGAGCTCGTCAATCTTTCCCTTTCGTCGCTCGTCCATGAACTCCACAGGTAGAGCTCCTCTCTCAGACGCTTTGTCGGCACTGATTCGATTCACCAGATCCCGTCCTGCTGCTTCGCCCTGTACCCACCACTTGGACTGCCTCACCCAAGGGAAAGAAGTATGCCATGGCACGCCCAGCTGTTCAGGATACAGCGTCAGAGGAGCATCTTCAGGGACGTTTGTCTCTCTGAACAGTGAAGCAAAGTCAAGGTCTGGTGGCCCAAGAGTATCTGGGCCAATGGGGTCAAAAGCACGGACCAGAGGTCTAATGGGCAAGTCTTTGTGAGGCATTGTGTATGTGAATAAGAAGAAGGAGCTTGGATAACGAACGGATCTACCCAGAACTTCCCGCGAGGAATTGCGCCACCCGTAGGCTTTATGTTCTTTTTCGATTGCCGCGGCGGTGAACGGACCATGAACTGACGACGGCAGCATCGGTTCGGGACGACTCCATAACAGCTACAACGGGCCAGGGGCTCAAACAAGTGAAGCTAACAAGGATGTGATAAACCACCCAACGGTTCTGCATCCAGGGTGTTTGTTTTCTGGCTGATATCACTGTCCTGCTTGCTAGCTCGGCACGTGATGGCCCATCTCCTGGTGTGATTCGATGGGAGTGCCGGCATGGGCATGGGCATGGGTGATGTGATAAGACCCGGCGCTTTTCTCGCGACGAGAAGTACGCGTGGAGTCATGCAGAGTCGCATCCACCATACTTGACTTGCAGTACGACCTAGCAAGCGAGACTGAACAGGCTCTGCAATCATACCATGGCCCAGGGTCTTGACTGACATGTGCTGAAGACCCCTGGACCAACGACACGGGTCGCATGCCCACTTGGGGCGCAGACAACGGTTGCATACGAAAATACTACGCCGCCCCATCTAAAGGTAACCAAAGGATCCGGCCAAGTGGATGACACAATGCAGATCAGGATCCCCTGAAACCCTTGCAGTCAGCATTATGATGGTCTCGACTGGTAGTTACTCGTCCACTGTCAGGTCAAGCGGAGCAAAAGCTACTGACATGCCTAATTCCCGCAAATGTCATGGGTGCCATGCATCTCAACGTCGTAGCATTACAACACTAAAGCACGTTGATTACTAGAGCCAACAGCTCGGGTACACTCATGATATTTTTTTTAATTTGCCTGCCTAGAACAGACTTTCGGACCCCCCACCTGTTGGTTGCTGTAGAACAAAATCCCTGAATCCTTTGACAAGGGGGAAATGACACGTAATGGGACTAGAGAATTTTAGTTTAAACGGTCGCATCATTTACCCCGGCATTGTTTGACCGTTGGATGTGACGGTTGACGGAGGGTGGACCATGTTAAACGAAGCAAACGACCCATTGTCAAATGTGAGCCCTCGGGTCTGGCCCGAGGTACATGCGAGTTTTATGCAGAATGTTGCATAAAATAGTAATATCGGCTAAAGAAATGGGGCTTGTCACAATTGCATGTTGGGATCAGGGTTGAGTACGATTACTCAATTCATGCTAGACTACCTCTGCCAGTACCTAGAGCTAGTTCACTTATCCCAATGGACATCCATCTCAGGATACTATCCCAGACACATACCAGATCCCGTAGCACTTTGTGTAGTCTACTGTGTTCTCGTACCCGCGAGAGAATATTCTTGAAGGGGCATTGCCATGCTAAAACTCCAGAGTCAAATGCAAATCATTTCTCATAACGCAAATAATCATCTCAAGAAAACATTTCCGACGGAGCGTCATCCTGATACAACCTTAGACACAAACAACACCAACATCGCGAGTCATCTAGTTGCCAGGCTTGAAGAAAGCGGACATGTCGTCGTCAGATTCATCGCCGACTTTTCCCCAGAAGACAGCGGAGGAAAGGATGCGGTCGTTGAAAGCAGTCAATCGTTTCTCCTTATCATAGACGGGACCGTTGAATTTGGTTTTCTGGAAGGTCTCGAACTTGGGGAGTTGGTAGACATTGTCCTTCGCGCCAAAGGACTCCTTTGAAGAGACAGAGTGCTCATCTTCAGATGAGTCGATGGATTCGTTGACAGCATCGGACTCGTCAATGCTCTCCAACCAGTTGTGCACCGATTTATCGAGAGCGGCCGCAGCTCGACGCTGGATCGCCTCCTCAGTCCAGTAGTCCTCAATGATACAGGCTTGAAGTTCATTGACGGTTTCTTCAGTAATCTCGACAGAGACTTGGACGTCCGGCTTGGTAATGACTTGGATGTTAGACTTGGGCTGAAGGGCGGCCTTGATGGCGTCCTTCTGGGTGTCCAAGTCGACCCAGACATCGTTGTCATCGAGGTGATCAGAGGCTCGATCATCCTCCATGCCCATATCGGAAAGGGCCTCGACAAGGTTGATACGGCCGGGAATACCGTAGTCCTTAAGGTGGACGCCACCGGGACCGAGCTCGCGGTTGCGAACCACGGTCTTCTTGGTGGTCAAGAAGGAAAACATGGTGAAGAGGAGGTATGAGTCGTTGATGATCAGGGTTCGTGGAGAAGGGGCGCCGTTGATGGTAAGCGTTGGAGTGCTGTGATGTGATGTTAGTGCAAAGAGGGAGAGTTTGATGAGAGCCGTTGATAATGAGAGTTGTCTTTAATGATAAGACGTGCTGGCAATGGAAGGCGATGAAGTGTTGTGATATGTGTTGAGAGAGAGAGAAGGCGATAAGAGTAAAGTGCTCTTGTGTAAGTTGATAGAAGTGAGATGAGATGTAAATCAAAGTGCTCTGATGTAAGTTGAGGGAGTGAAGGGATGAAAGTAGCAGTGTTGTGATGGAGGTTGATGAAGAATGAGATGAGATATTACAAGGATACCTCAGCTCAAGAGTCTTGCCGAGTGTGTTGAGGGAAAGATCGAAAGGATTCCGACTCGGAGCAAGAGAATCCTCTTATTCGGGAGCTCCTCCTCCTGACCTGGCAGTGTAACACCAAACTGAACATCATGAAAGTGAACACTCACTGGCACTGGCAATCGAGGCCCTTTCAGTCAATGCACTCGCTAGTGGGCAGGCTTCGAGGGAGATGCCTAGAAGGGAAGTCCATTAACTTGAGAGGTGTAAGTGTCTCGACCAACCCGAGCTTGTGCCAAGGCCCAAAGAGGTAGTGATACAGTGGCATGCATTGGTGGATTTTCAGAACATCGCCAGGAACACATGGCGGACGTCATAGGTTTCAACTTGCAGTAGCGGAAGTAGTACGAACACGATTTTTTAGCGGGTTCGATCGCATCTGTAAGTGTAGGAACGCGCTGAGAATAGAACAGCAACGGGACAGCCTTTCGACGAATACTTCATTCACAGGGAACTTGAACATAGTGTAGTGTAAGGGCTGGATATCAGGAAGAGCCTGACGTTACAAGTGATCGACACTTTGAAGATATAAATCAGCTTTGAGGAGAGACTAGTAGTCAAAAGGACATAGTAGTACGGTCAATATCAGTCACCATCTCAGAAGTCTTAGAGCAAGTTCACATTGTTTCAATTCGCCTGCACATCAACCTCACAAGTACAAGCGATGAACCCCCGAACAGCCAACTCATCCCTTCCCTCTCACAGCAACTTCTTCTGGTCCTCCAAGCGATACTGCGCAATCATAGACTCCGGAACCCTAACCCTTCCCCGTGGCGCAATCTTCATACCATGCTCATCCTTCATCATCGCCCAAGTAATGCCCCGACCCCCCTTAGCCTGAATCTCATAAACCGCGTTAATCCGATACGCAAAGTCATAGCCCTCGTAATCAGCGTCCTTCTCATTGTATTCCTTGTTTCCAAGCCTATCTTCAGGCAGCGGCGCGTCGCCATAGTTTCTCGTGACGGCTTCGTCGACAGTGCAGATGTGAGTTATGGCGGAGTGGGGAGCAGTGCGGTAGAACCAGATGCGCTGGATTCCGGCCATGTTGTACTTTCGGAACTCGTAGGTCTTGGTGCCGTCGATGATTTGTTGCATGTAGGGGTCGTTCATGGCGAGGATCATGTCGCTGCGCTGGGGGGCTTTACTGGGAGAGGACATTTTTGCGGTGGGTTGGTGTTGGTGAGGCGAGGAAGCGCTGAGGTGAAGGCGATGCTTATAAATGAGGCGAGCCTAAAGTTAGATTAGACTTGGGGAACGTGTTGTCTGAGGTCAGGCGACAGCGTGAGGTTGGGTTGCAAGGCAGTGTCAGCAGCCGGGAGAACTTCTCGACTATCAGCAATGAGAGCAGTTATAAGAGATGAGGGAGCTGTTCAAAAGACGTGCTTCATTCATTTCGGCCGCTACCTTCGTTCTGCGTGGAAGTCTCTTCAGAAAGGATGGGAGTTGCTTTCTTGATAAAAGGGATATCTAAACCAAAGTTTCTAAGTTCAATATGCAAAATGTGAACAAAGTATATTTCTGTTTCCACGCAGCACAAAATTGAGGATGTTCCCATCTTCTGGCAATTATAGTTACTGAACAACAGCGGAAATTGAGCTTAAACTAGGCATGTATTCTGAACACAGTGGCTGTATATATATCTTATCTCCATAATACTATGAATCCCTAATGAACATCACCTGTAAATGAAAGACATGATCTCAATAACGCTACCCATGAAACCTCAAACAGTAAGACCCTGACGTCTCGCTCGAGTAGCAGCCATAATCATATCCCACGCAGCATTATCCTTCTCCAATGTCCCTTTCTCCGGCGCAAACCCCTCCTCATCACAATCATACCGCGAATTCTTCTCCAGCCACTGCGAAGGCCCCAGACCACAATTATACTCAATGTACTGCATCCGACTCGTTCTCTGATTATCGATTCCCGTCCCGTATCTATGCTTCTCAGACACCCAGGTATTCTCCCTGTCCCAGTATTCCTCCTCCGTTGGGCCAGGACAGGCAAAGTCCCGGTGCTGGTTTCGTGTGAGGCGATGATCCATAGCTTGCAAGTCGATGTCCTTGTAATCTGGGTCTTGGAGAATTGCCTGGCGAGTATCCTTAGGACAATCCCACCAAGAACCATGACCAACTCGGAGTGTCTTCAAACCCTTCATCGAATCCTTCCAGTGGGAGAGGATATGGTTCCATCGGAGGGGAAAGTCGCGTTTGATAGGGTCCCATCCTCGTCCTGTGCCACCTTGCGCTGTATGTGCTGTATGATCAGCATACCCATCGTTTCCAATGTGAAGCTGACGCGCATGATACAGAATCGGGCAATCATCGAGATACAGTTCGACCAAACCCCCACTGCCGTTCTCCTTGCCGAGCTTCGCGAACCACTCGATCTGCCACTCATGAGTAAAGACGTAGTTCCCGAGCGCAAGGACCTTGAGTTGAGGAAATGGTGAGTCCTCGCCAATGTTTCGAAAGTCCATGATGGGGAACCAGCCCCAGTAATCTTTGAAGTATAGCGACAGTACGCCCAAGCGATCCGTAATGTTGGGCGAGAGCCATGTGTTGTGGAGGTTGTCGAAGAAATCGTACTTCTCAATGTAGTGAATTGTGCTCTCCGGTGAAGCATCGCATTCTTCAGTTGTGACAAACACACGAAAGTCAACAAGACTTGGTAGAGAGATGATCGTCTTCCAGGCCTCGGAGCTAGTGAGGTGAGGATCATCATAATCCGCCAAATGAGTAATCGTCAACTCCTTTAGCGGAAACGGCTTATCGTGAGTGAACTCAAGGTCCTGATCACTGTAGTCAAACTTTTCGTCCTCATCATCATTGAGATAGATATATCCGTCCATTACCTGGTCAATCTTGATCTGCTTCTCCAGCGTCCACAGCCCCGCGGCGCAGTGAAGAATAGTGTCAAGCACACGGTATCGCAACTCAAACGTTTCTTCAATGGTTTGGTAGTAACGATCATCTTCGCCGCAGTGCTCCTCAAAGCGAATATGAAGCGCCGTAACGTTAGTGAAACAGCGTAGATGGGGGAGTGCGTTCATGAAGGCTATGGGGAAGATGTATGACTCGTTGCAGAGGTACTCAAAGTCAAACTCAATGCGCGTATCAATAGTGATCCCTCGAACTAAGCCTCGTAGCACTGGGTCCTGTGAAATATCGATAAACCGCTCAACAGATGAAGGCGCGAATGCTTCGAGGCGCAAGCTTCTGTATTTCCATGGTCGTGCAATCTCATTGAGTCTGTGAGATGTGAGACGTAGATTGGAGAGGGTTGGTGGTGTGAGAAAAGAACAGATGTTGTCCCATATCTCAGTCACGAGTCTTGAGTCGTCGGAAGCCATGATTGAGACGATTGAGGTAAGATGAGATTGATGAAGTTGGGTTGAAGCATTTTTGAAGTCGTTGAATGAGCGCCTTATAAGTTTCTGCTCAGCACTAGAGCAACCCCTGTAAATGGGGCTGGTGCCTAGATCTGGTAGGCAGTCGGCGCGCTAGACCCGCTGGAAGAGGAGCTACCTTGGCAGAAATCTTCCGACCCTCGAGCTACGAGTGTCAAAGACAGGCTAAGTCTATACTTAATTTGCCTAAATCCTCTGCAATATGAACCAAGTTCACCTGAATCCATACCATAGTGTTCCCAGTCTTTCTTGCTTTCCCTGGCGCCGCAGCCTAGTTCGTACTTACAGTGAGCGGGGTTCTCAATCAACGACGGTGTCTCTCCCCGGTGGGTAATCGCGGGTCGACGTTCCACGAGTCTGGTGAGGGGGTCGAGGAGGTCGCGAGGGCACCTCGTCTCCAACGAGACACAGCGACGTTGACGGGTTGGAGCGGGATCCGCGACTCCGGATCTTCCACTTCTGAACCTTTCAGTTTCGTGGTCATGGAGAGAGGGAGGGTGTTTGGAATACATTCTCTTCTTCCACTCCATTCTCTAGGCCTTGAAAGCCTTCATCCCTTTCCCTAAGTGTGACAACGTGTGTCACTCCGGTGAAATATTTGACCAAGGCGTCGGTCACCGCTTCGAATGTCTCAAAAAAAGACATGGCTGCTGCTGCTGCGCTGATGTTGTGAAGGCTGAAGAGGAACAAGTCCAAAATGCTTGTCGTGGTGATTTCGAGTAATTTACGAAACATTTGATAAGGCTTATGATAAGTTTATCAGACTAAGATTAATATTTGATATCTTTATGTAACTTTAGTGAACTTTAGTTAAGTCTTATCATAAGATATGCTCCCTACCTACATTTCGGTTCTGGCGGCGATGACGAGTTGCGACCCGCAGCCCGGTAGATAAACAGAATAGATGCATGGCAAGCAATCTCAAGGCCCTACAGTGGCCTCTCTTCGAACATCTGACGATCTAAACTAAAGCGATAATCTGACCAATCATCCGAGCACCGTAAAAGATGGTGAAAATCTAGATATTGCCAATGTAGGCTAGCCTTCTCGAATATGTCGACCATCGCCAACCAACGATGGTCATAACCGGTGCTACAACAACGATTTGCGCACCATAGGATACCTTCAGTCTTCTTATTTAGAATGAGGTGATTTTTGCTGTCAAAGGTGAGGTTCGAAAGCCAATCTTTTCGGTCCGGACCCAACCAACGTGATCTGATTCGGACGTGAAGCACAATGTAATCGGTGTCAGCAGACCAGAAGTAACAAGCTCCACAATGCCGACACAGGTATTCATGATTATGACACCTGATGTTTTCAATATACGGTAGGCGGGGCCCGTGGAAGACAGGCAACTCAGAGGCTGGAAAGCCATTGCATTCGTCTGAGCCAATGCTGGACACGATGGAATCAAGTTGGCTCCAGGCGTGCAGGCATAGATTACCCGCGTCCAGCTCCCTTAGTTGTTTCATCAGATGCCTTTTCAGCACTTCCAATCCAGGGTATTGTCGATAATCAACTTTGGCCAACGGGAATGATTTGCAGACGAGAGTTCTAACCAAACCATGTCCAGATTCAATTGAAATACCTGCACGGTAGTTCTGGAAGGCTGGGAGATTTCCGGTATCCTTTCTGCCGATGATCACATGTTCAGGGTCTGTACAGTTGACTGTTTTCACGCCTCCGGGGCACGACTTCATCTGACCCGTGACCTTGAGATGTTTGCAAATGGAAAGCTTGCCCATTAACCCAACGCATGTACGCCCGCGGTCTAGCAGTCCAACATGTCGTTCTTGAGGAAATAGGAAGGCCGGATGATATTGTCTGCAGCCTATGCAGGCAACGGGATACCAGAGACCCCTTAACCTTCTCTCCAGCTCACCTGAGTCGAAGAGACGGCCGCATTGCCCGCACAGGGTACTTCGTAGTAGTATTCTTTTAATCATACGCAGTTCGTCAGACCCGGCTCTGGTGAGACAGGAGTGCTCTCCTCCCTGGCGGAGAATATCAGTTTGGAACGCCTTGAACTGAAAGTCGTCGGTTAAGTTGCGTAGGACACGGCATGTCCGACGGACCATGTATAGCGAGCTGTGCGGTAGGCTCAGCATAATGTGGACCAACAGCTCCGATGGTAGTTCCAAGAGTCTCGAATAACATTCCAACTTTTCGGGCTTCTCGGGGGCTGAGTGATCTCTATCAAGTATAGGTATCGTGAAGAGCATCGGATCCTCCTCCTCAGCTTCGAGAATCGGGACGTAATATGTGCCCACCCTGGGTCGAACACGATCTGCGAGCCGTTGCATTCGCCCTGTCGAAAAATGCGGTTGTAGCATGAAGTCGGGCATATTGGCGCTAGAATATGTAGGTGCGACATGGAAGGGAGAAAATGGCTAGAGAGAGATGATAACAATGGATGAGAAATAACTGAAACGCCACCATCCATCAAATTCTCATCTAGCTGTGATAAGGTTGTGTGAGGTTAAAAGAGGCTTCAGCCCCCAGCGCACAAAGGTAAAGAACGCCTATAAACACATACGGGCGTCTAATCTAGCAGCGAGAAATTTTGGCGTAGATACTACGATATCTAAGTTCCTTGCCATGCGATAGAGGTTTGTTTTTCAATAGCTTTGGCTTTCAAACCTTCTGATGATGATGTTTAAACTTTGTTCAAATTTGAATGAACCGTGCAAAAGTCGATTTCTTGACGCCTCGCGACATTTGGCAAGTTTTAAATATGACTATAACTATTATTGATTCATCTAGGATTAGCAGTAGTAGCTTCGTAGAATATTCCTACTTTTATGCTAAAAACCGAGCGTATAACTTGAACATTCTCGACCATCTTGCAGCTTCCAAATTTTTCAATTTCGTTGGCTTTGTGGGCTCTCACAAGATGGTACCTGTTAGTTACACTTTATTGCCATTGGCAATTCTTACATTATTGGTCCTACCGGATTATCTTCAGACTAGACCTGCGAAGATGCATATTTCTGGGGTACTGACATACTTTGTTAAAAAGTTCTTTTTTGTGATATGCTGTATCTTAATTTGGAACCTAAGCCAATGCGGGCAAAAAGTAAGAGTCTTGATCGCTTATTAATAGACCGAGAACGAATCGTTTCGAGCGAGCCGGCGGAAAGTTGGCAGAGGGGCATTGAATATAAAGCCACGTCCATATCTCAAGATATCGGACAGGTCTCTCATCCAAACACTTACCCTTTCCAAGTAACGACACCAAGATTAAAAATGTCTCACCTCGAAGTTCTTGATCTTATCATCCTTCTTCTGGAGGGGCTGCTGTGCATCGCTTCCATATGCGAGTCGGGGTACGAGATCTATAAAGTCTACAAGTCTTATATGGAGGACAGAAAGAAGAGACTAAAGGCCAGTTCGAAGCTGTTAGCTATACATTACACAGACTAACATTGCCTGCAGAATAAGATGATGCGGGATTGAGATGGTCTGGACGACAAGGATATGGAGATGGGCTGGGGAACAAAGTCTTCCCCGACACCACCTCCCTACTATGGACATGGTCAGGGAGATTACCCGAGAGAACCGGGGGTTACAAAAGGAGTTTATGATGCCCCTATGTGGACGAAAGGGTTTGAGAGATTATCTAACAACCAGCAAGCTGTGCTTGATGAAGTGCAGTTAGATTCGATTGACCATGAGATCATATGGCAACTTGAATTGGCTGCGATGGAACGCGAGGCGAGGCGAAATCGTCCTCCCTGCTCCTGAAGGCTCAACTATAAACCGAAATGCTTGACCAGATTGTAGATTTGCACCCTCAGGTCCAAGTCCCATATTTAAAGCTTTTTGCCTTGACGGCATGTCGAACTCAGTGTTTGCTGGACGCAGCGACAAGTTTAAGGACACTGTGTCTTCAAATCAAAGTCTTTCGTTAATCGGTCATATTGCCTGTGTTTGAAACTTTATACGGGCAGGATATCTTTGACCAATGGATCCTTTCCCACTATTGCGTATAACTATAAACAAGCCTTACGCAACGGTTTGATTTGCTGATCCTATGTGCATATTGACTGAAAACAGCAAACGTCAATTGGGGTATTTCTGTTTGTTGGCTTGATATGCCTCATTAATACAGCCTGAACCTTAATATCGATCAACCAGTGTCGTGATTTATGCTTCCTCTGTGGCAATTTGCTTTCTATGATTCACGACTTCTAACTTTAGGCAATGAGGATTAGCTTTCATATATGGCACTTCCTGACGTCATGCAAGAAATTTATTTTTATTAATAAAGGCCTTGTCACCTCTGAATTTTCCTCCTTACGTCTTTTCATCACCAGTCTCCTGGCTGTGACTGCGGAGAATGGAAGAGACTCTGGCCGACATCCGCGTGGTTGGTAAAAGTTTCTTTGATCTGTTTTACTGTACCCGCAACCTAGCAACAACCGTAGTGTCTCCTCAGGCCAGGGGCTCCAAGCCCGGCTACCGTGAGTGTTACGTGGTCAGTGAGCATTTTAAGGACATCAAACACGTATGGGACTGCGCATATGTCGTCGGAATCGATATTCCTGCTGATATCGAATTCAGTTACGACCAAGGTGTGGAACAACTTCTGGACCTCGCGAGGAATGTGTTCCGACGCCAGCCAACAAGACTCTTCGTGCTCGGCCTGTTCGAGACGGGCAAACAGAGGGAGTTTTGGCTCTTTGACAGATCGGGGGTCTACCGGTCAGGGTTAAACGACGATGAATGTGACCTCCAAGCGTTACTCGATGCGTATGGAAGTATGACTGAGCTTGAGCTTGGCATGAATCCATTTCGCGGACAAGAGTTGAATGGACCATCGTATGTCTGCATCAAGAGCAATGGGTCACAAACGGGGCATTGCGAGTTCGATCACAACGGGGAATGCAAACTTGTCCTCGATAAGAAGCCTCTCATATGTCCTGACGACATTGTCAGTGAAATGCCGACTTGCTATCGCGCCACAGATAAATTCAACAATGAGTTTGTCGTCAAATTTTCTAGAAAGGAACAAAGCCATCATAAGTTCCTACGTCGAATTAAGGAGCATAACGTCTGCGGCATCACGGAGCTCATCGCCTATAAGAGTGTCTGTACCAAAACTACAATTTTAACTTGTGCAGTCATCGCCCCCGTTTGTGGTCCCATTTACGAATATCGCACTGTGTTGGAGGTTCTCGAATGCATGCGTGACACGATCAAAGCGCACCGATCGTTGTATATAGATGCTAAGATTCTTCATCGGCATGTCTCTATCAGCAGCCTCCGCATTTATAATGCCGGAGGGAACAAACGAGACGCTTCCAAAGGAATACTCATCGGTCTTGACAACGCCAGGGACATGGAAATCGAACCTGAGAAACCTTACTGCTTGTATGGAACCAAGACCTTCATGGCCATTGACTTATCGCGCAACAGCGCGAATCCTGTCCTACATACATATCGCCACGACCTCGAATCTTTCTTCTACGTGTTTTTGTTTATAGCAGTAGCTGGACATAAGAGGCCATCTCACCAAAGTCGATTGAGGCTGTGGGAAGTCGGGTCCAAGAACTGGCCAGAGATCGCTGAGAAGAAGAGAAGGGACATTTCCAGCAACGACAACTTTGCTGCCATCCTTAGCGAGTTTCGCCCGGAGTTCAAGGGTATAGAGAGTTTGGCTTACGCCCTTCGCGATGTGCTCTTCTTCCCTGATGGAAGCGAGTTCTTTACAGGCACGAATATGGACGTTGAGGCCACGGAAAAGCTGTATGGCGCAATGATTGGCGCTTTTGAGAACGCGGTCGTTGAAAATAGAGAGTGAAGCTGAGGGTTATTATAAACAAGCATAAAGCCTAACAATACCAATATCAAAAGTCGCGGAGAAAGAGAATTGATAAAGTGGTGTAGCCAACGATGATGGCCCCACTGAGTATGGGCCTTGCGCCTAAGAAATACAAAGATTTAGGCTAGTTCTCCTAATTTTAGAGGACTCTTTGACGAGTTTATTTTGGCAGTGTCTCTTAGAGTGCACTAAGACTGTGTTAAGCAATTCAGGATGTTGTCCATGATCCTCGTTTCCCCGAACACGACAGATTACGGGGTAAATCGCTCTCCTCCAATCATGAAACACCTATTAATCTTCATCGTACTGGGTAATCCAGTTTTCCAATGCTGATCCCTTAGCATAAGTCCCATCGCTGTAGTAGCGTCACGCTAGGGGTATTCCTCCAACCGCGATCCACCAAAGGGGTGTCTCGTATTCGGATCATGAGGATCCGATGGACTAAAATCTTGGATAAGCGAGGTAATCGATCTGCTATTTAGTTTCTAGCACGGCCTCGACTGAGATGGATTCTTGAAAGTTCATCACCACAATGTTGCGAGAAGCTGTGTACAGTATTGCGGGCATTGTCCTGCTTGCCTACACGGCAGAATGGATTCTCTCACTGTTCGATGATCCAAGGGAACCTAAGAGACTACAGTCGAAAATACCGCTCTTTGGTCATCTATGGGGTATGATGAAGTATAGTTCTGGCTACCATGGAATAACAAGGTACTTCCAGCCTTCGAAACTCTCGACGCGAACTGACTGTGAGGAAGCAAGCAAACAAACGAGGAAATGTACACTGTCGCCATCTTCAACACCAAACTCTACATCGCCAAAACATCCCGTCTCATCCCCCTTATCCAAAAGACCTCTAAAACCCTCTCCTTCCGACCATTCATGCAGACAGCCGCCAAGCTCATGGGCGATGCCAAGCCCGAGACTTTTGAAGTCTTTGGTACAGAATGGGTTGATTCGTTCAGTCACGCTCATAAGAATGGTCTTGCTACGGGGCCGTTTCTTGATGAGCAGAATCTTCGAATGGGAGACCGTGCGTTGATCGATATCGAACAACTTCTGCCCGAGGAGAAAGATGGTGTTTCGAATGTCAACTTGCTGGAGTGGGCGCAGTATGCTGTTGTTCAGGCAAGTGCTTGTGGAATCTTTGGTGTTGAGCATCCTTTTCTTGATCCAAAGGTTGACCAAGCTTTTTGGTAAGTCTATTGTCTCTCTCCTCCATTTTCTGGGCTAATTTGCTAGGAAATGGCAATCATATCTCCCGCTTCACATGGTAAACCTCGACATCACTGGCAAAGGTTACGCCGCCCGCCAAATTGTTTTTGACGCTTTCCGCAAGTATAACAAGGATCTCCCCAGCGATGTATCCTTCATCTACAAAGAGCGTCTTCGCTCAATGCAGGAAGCTGGTATTGATGAAGATGACATTTGCAAGCAACAAGCTACTTTTGGAACTGCTGCTTTTGCAAACACTGTTCCGATTATGTACTGGACTATCTACGAGCTCTTCTCTCGACCTGATCTGCTGGAAGAGGTACGAAAGGAAGTCATTGAGCAAGCTGTCAGTGGAGATAAGCAATCTGGCTTCAAAGTCGATGTCGCTGCTTTAAAGACGAAATGTCCTTTGACATTATCAGTATTCCAAGAGACTCAAAGACTGAGGCATGTCCATGCAAATATCCGCAAAGTAACAGAAGACACCCTCCTCGATGGAAAATACCTCCTCAAAGCAGGCCACTACGTGATGATGCCCGGCCAACCCGTGCACACCAACACGTCAACGTGGGGCCCGACCGCCGACCAATTCGATCCATATCGCTTCAACAAAGACTCTTCAGAGCGAAAGGCTAGCAGTTTTGTAGCTTGGGGGGCACCGCCGCATCTTTGCCCAGCGCGTCAATTTGCTACCACTGAGATTCTCATCGTCATCGCGCTTTTGGCTGTGAGGAGCGATATTGTGCCTGTGAAGGGGGAGTGGGTGAAGAATCCGGCGCTGAATACGGGGGATATGGCGACTGTTTATACGCCCAAGAAGAGTGTTGAGGTGGAGGTTAGGAAGAGAGACGATTGGGATGGGGAGTGGAGTTTGAGGATGGGGGAGAGCAAGACGAGGATTTCTCTTGCTTCAGGTTAAAATTGGCCCGGTTTCTTTTTATACCGACTTAGAATAGACATTCCTAAATGATAAAAAGACTTAGGTAATATTATATGAGTTTAGGATGCCTTTTGCTGAGTTTATTTTGACACCCTGTATCAAGGTCTGATGATTTCTTGTTGCCTGAGGGTGAGATCTTTGCAATGTGGGGTTTCCGTGTGTAAGAAAGGTATAATCAACTCTAAAATTAATCACTTACAGAACAAGCAATAATTTTCACAGTTACTCAATCTCTCATCCAGGTCTGAATCATGTGCAACATCATGAGTCACCGCGTCCGTGGTAAGCTGACTCCCAAGGTCTGCAGACCAAGATTCGGATTACCTCAATTCGGCCGCCCGATAATTCCGAGCTGAACATCTCACACGACACGAAAACCACCAAAGATCTTCAAATACCCACTAAAAAGTCGCTGGAATCATTCGGGACGCCTTATGAGGCTGAAAATTGTGGTCATTGCCTTGATTCTTTGGCGCGGTTGCCTGTCGTGAGAGAGACAGAAAACAACTAGCTTGGACAAAGATTGATATAATAAACAAGTCGAAGGCCGTATCAATTTAGTCTAAGATTGCCTTGTCTTTTTTGTCGCTTGGAACAACGATCGTAGGTTTTCTTGCCACCTTTGGAGTGCATCCAATGAAAATTGCCTCGTCGGTGAGCGATATCCACTTTTGGGGGCTGAGTAATTGATTGATGCAGGTTTGATGAGGGGTCGGTCACAGACGCAATTCGCAGTCAGTGATGAAAGGAAAGAGCTGCCTTGAATCAGCGTAAGCAACAACTATTTCAACCTCCTTCACCTCAATCTCATTTTAAACCTCCCATCTTCAACATCAATTTAATAGACTATACACACCTTATACATTATCCTCTTGACATCTTGCATCTTCAACCCTGGACCGCCAGGATGACAATCGACCAGGATCCCATCCTCACAAAACTCCGCGACGTGTCCCTCTCAACGGAGAACGGCGTCAGCACACATCACATAGAGCAAGAACATCCCGCTACGGCAGGGCTACTCTCAGAGCGAGAAAGCGAAGCTTGGCAAAGAGCGATAGAAAAGGTCGTTCGATGCGTTGTGTCGGTCAAATTCTCGCACCCTTATTCTTTTGATACCGAGACTAGCAAGACGAGCGAGGCAACTGGATTTGTTGTTGATGCGGAAAAGGGCATCATTCTCACTAATCGACATGTCGTCGGTCCTGGGCCCTTTTCGGGGTACATCGTCTTCAATAACCAGGAAGAAGTTGATGCGTACCCTATTTATCGCGATCCAGTACACGACTTTGGGTTTTTGAAGTTTGATCCCAAGGCGGTCAAATACATGGCTCTCACTGCGATGGAACTACGGCCCGATCTCGCCAAAGGTCAGCCCATAACCTGCGATGCATTCTTGCTGCTAACATGACACAGTTGGTACCGAGATCAAAGTCATCGGTAACGATAGCGGCGAAAAGCTCGGTATCCTCTCCGGTTTCATCAGCCGCCTTGACAGAAACGCCCCTATATACGACGGATACATGGACTTCAACACATGCTACTTCCAAGCCAATGCTTCAGCGTCAGGAGGAAGTTCCGGAAGTCCTGTCGTCAACGTCGACGGGCACGGTATAGCTCTCCAAGCAGGCGGGCGCACTGACGGGTCGACGGACTACTTCCTCCCCCTTGATGGACCGCTGCGAGCATTGAAGCAGATCCAACACGGCGAGAAGGTGAAAAGAGGCGAGATCCAAACTGTGTTCAAACTAAAGCCCTTTGATGAATGCCGACGGCTGGGGTTGAGCCCTGAGTGGGAGAGTGTCTTGCGCAAATCTTTCCCTGGCGAGGATAACGTCATCGTCGCTATGGACGTCCTGCCCGAAGGTCCTTCAGACCAAAAGTTAAAAGAGGGTGATATTCTTCTCAAGATAAATGGGGACCTCGTCACACAATTCCTCCGCCTTAACGAGATCTTCGACTCCAACATTGGCAAAACAGTCCGCATTCTCGTCCAAAGAGACGGCCAAGACGTTGAAGAGGATATCCTCGTCCAAGACCTCTGCGAGATCACACCCGACCGCTTCGTCACGGTCGGCGCAGCCTGTTTCCACGATCTATCATACCAAGTCGCCCAACGATACTTCCTCCCCTGCCGCGGCCGCGGCGTATACGTCAGTAAGTCCGGCCCGTTTCACCCCACGCACGATAACTACATCATGGTCGATAGCATCAATCACAAAAAGACGCCGGACTTGGATGCTTTTGTACAGGTTATGAGGGATATTCCCGACAGAGCTCGCGTGGCTATTAAATTCTGGTACGTGTGGGAACCGCAGACTGTGCGAACGGCTGTTGTGCCTATTGATCGGCATTGGTTTCAGCGGATGAAGATGTTTAAGAGGAATGATACCACAGGGGTCTGGGATGTTGAGATACTCGCTGAGCCGTTGCCTGCTATTCGACCGCCGCCGTTGAGTGCGTCTTTTGATGCGCTGGAGCATATTGCTCAGCGAGAAATTGCCGAGATTGCGAGGAGTTTCGTCCAAGTGAGATTCTCGTCGCCTGTCCTCATCGATGGACAGTCCACGCGCATTAAACTTGGAATGGGCCTCGTCGTCAACGCTGATCGAGGCTACGTCATCGTCTCGAGAACTGTCGTCCCAACGAAACTGTGCGACATCGAACTAACCTTTGCCGATTCGGTCCTTGTTCCCGGAAAGGTCGTCTTCTTGCATCCTGCGCAACACTACGCTATCATTCAATACGACCCCAGTCTCGTTGACGCGCCCGTAAAAAGTGCCATCTTCAGCACTGAAAGAATTTCGCAGGGTGCACCGACTTTCTTCGTTGGGCATAATGATTGCGATGAGATGGTGTATGCCTCAACCGCCGTCACTAAAGTTATTCCCCTCGAGCGAGAACCACCAAATCCACCCCGCGGCCGCCCCGTCAACGTTGATCGTATTGATGTGGAGACTCGAATCGGAAACCACTGCGGGAGCGGCGTGCTAATCCGTGAAGACGGCGTCGTTCAGGCTCTTTGGGTCGTCTACGAAATGGAAGATCTCGACGAGGCGTGTTTCGGTCTCAGCTCCCAAGCTATCGCGCCCATCGCTGAGAAACTAAGCCAAGGCATCGTCCCAACCCTACGCAGTCTCTCCATCGAGCTTGAAGCGGTAACAATGATTGAAGCGCGAGTCATGGGCGTTGCAGAAGAGTGGATCGAAAAGGTACAGAGCAAATCCTCCTCCGACCGACGGCTCTTCATGGTAAAACGCGGGCCAAAGCAACTCCCAGGTCAACTCGGCGAAGGCGATGTCCTGCTCACGCTTGACGGCAAGCTCATCACGCAGTTACACGACGTCGATGTCATGTACTGGAAAGAAAGCCTCGACGTCGTCGCTGTGCGAAATGGTGAACAAATCAGCTTCAAAGCGCAGACTGTCTCCGAAGATGAGTTTGAGACCTCGCGCGTTATTAACTTCTGCGGCTTGACAGCGCAGAAGCCCCATCGTACCGTAAGGCAGAGTATCAAGAAGCTGCCGAGCGAAGTGTACATCACGAGTTGGTTCATAGGATCCCCGGCGAACCTGTATAACGTCTACGCCACGACTTTCATCACGCACATTGACAACAAGCCTACGCCGGATCTGCAATCGCTCGTGGGGATCATCGCAAGCATCCCTGATAAAACATGTAAGTTCTCCCCTAAACTATGCAAAACTTAGGGCACATTATCATAAATATTAGAAGACTATATAAAGTCTACTAACTTTATGATAAAATTACCTAAATTTAGGACACTGGTCCCAAGTTACCCCGTCGGTAAAACGTAACTAACAAGAGCATAGATTTCAAGATCAAGATGATGAACTACACCGGAACTCCCTCCGTAGTGACAATCAAGAAGGATGAGCGCTACTGGCCTACTGTCGAGTGGCTTCGTGACGAAACGCACGTTGAAGGATGGAAGAGGGTGACGTATGAGAATGGTGAGGTTATACAGGGCGAGGGTCTTTATGGCATTACACTCTGAGCGAGGTGTTGGTAGACAATGAGTTCATGACTTGTATTATATAATTACGGTATCTCCATTCATACATCGCTCTAAGAGCGATTTCACTACTGACCACGACTGGTGCTTCTAGTGATTCGCTGCGTTCACGCCGATGAGATGTAAATGAGACGGTGAATGTGCACGGTTGTCATGGTGAGGCAGCGCCAGCCCAGAGTCGCCACCAGAATCACACCACTACCACCGCCACCGCCAACAGCCATGGGAGGCTGGCTCGCTACCACGCCATGAGTACCAGCGACTCAGGAGGGAGATTGAAGTTCTGAAGGTGCTCAACTCCTCAAGAAGTCAGACTACGCAGGAAACTTAGCGGTGCATCTCGCAGTAGTGGCCGGTAGAACCGAGATCCTCCTTTAGCTGCTACAGC